>VWYK01009343.1:0-23575 GCA_013399775.1 Semnornis frantzii | reverse complement strand
GTGTTATTATTTTACTGCCTTTTCCAAGGGCACTGCCTTTTAAAAGGAAAATAATCAAGCCTGTCTGCCCTATAAACTTCCCTACGACAATGCTGAGCAATATCTAAAGGATGTGGGTGTCGAGGGTATGAGTCCAGACTATTTTCAGTGGTGCCCGGTGATAAGACAAGGGACGACAGGCACGAACTGGAATACAGAAGGTTCCATCTGAACAGGAGGGAAAACTTCTTTAGTCTGAGGATGCTGGAGCACTGGAACAGACTGCCCAAAGAGGTTGAGGTTGTGGAGTCATCTTCTCTGAGGACTTTCCAAACCTGCTTTCTGCAAGTACCAACTGTAGTGCCAAGAGAACAACACACCTTGGAGAATTCTACATTGTTGTCACAAGACAAAAAGAAAATAAAGCTAAACAAGTCGTTAGCTCCACATACTTAACCAAATGACAAATTCCCACTGACTTCAAGAATTTATTAGAATTTTATTCTGATGGTGATATGGGACTACCATGATTTTTGAAAAATGTTATCAAAATTTGGAATTTAATTTTAGAAATCTATGGCAGAACAACCTTCTTTGGTTAATCTGATCCTAAATCTTTATTTAGCCTGATCGCCTCTCTCCAGTTAAAGGAGTGCATCATGTTTTCACTCACTCTCTTTCATTGTTCTCAATATTGCAGATTTTTTTCTCCTTTCCCAGATGAACTCTTTTAACCCAATTATACTGACAGGTCTGTATCTGTGGTTTGGTTGGGGTTTTTTGGTTTGATTTGGTTTTGGGGTTTTGTTTTTTTTTTGGGGGGTGGGTGTTGGTTTGGTTTTGTTTGTGTGGGTTTTTTTGGTTGGTTGGTTGGTTGGGATTTTTTTGTTTTGGTTTGGTTTTTTCCCATCAGAAAATCTTCACAGAATCATAGAATCATAGAATGGTAAAGTTGGAAGGGACCTCAAGGATCATCCAGTTCCAATCCCCTGCCATAGGCAGGGACACCTCCCACTACCACAGGTCACTCAAGGCCTCATCCAACCTGGCCTTGAACACCTCCAGGGAAGGAGCAGCCACAACCTCCCTGGGCAACCTGTGCCAGTGTCTCACCACCCTCACTGGAAACAACTTCCTCCTAACATCCAGTCTAAATCTCCCCTCTGCCAGTTTAAACCCATTGCCCCTTGTCCTGTCATTACAAGACCTTGTCAATAGTCCCTCCCCAGCCTTTCCTGTAGGCCTCCTTCATATACTGGAAGGCTACTATAAGGTCTCCTTTGAGCCTTCTCCAGGCTGCAGAGCCCCAACTCTCTCAGCCTGTCCTCATAGCAGAGCTGCTGCAGCCCTCTGAGCATCTTCATGGCCTCCTCTGGGCCCACTCCAACACTTCCACGTCCTTCCTGTGCTGGGGGCTCCAGAACTGCACACAGCACTCCAGGTGGGGTCTGACGAGAATCTTATGGATATAAGGAAAAGCATCCAGGTCTGGCAATTAGAATCTGGGCATTGTTTGGCCTGGGGGAAAACTATGTTGAGGGAAGACTTTCTTGCTCTCTACAATTCCATGAAAGGAGGTTGTAACAAGCTAGAGATCAGTTTCTTCTCCCAGGTAACAAGGAACAGGACAAGAGGAAATGGTCTTCAGTTGCACCAGGGGAAGTTTAGGTTGGACATGAGGAAAAACCCAAATAGGGTAGTCAAGTCCTAGAACAGGCTGCCCACAAAGTCACCATGCCTGAAAGGATGTATCAGATGCCTAGATGAGGTGCTAAGGGGACTTGGAAATGCTGGATTAGCAGCTGGACTTGATGATCTTAAAGGTCTCTTCCAATCTAAACAATTCTTTAATTTTATCTGTCAGTTTTTCAGAGATCTGTAACTAGATTTCCACTTTTTTTTTTTTTTACTGTTTTACATAGATTCAAAATGAGTAAATGAAAAAATTAGTTCCAAAATGTTCAAAAATTTGTAAATGAAAAAAAAAAAGGAAAAAAAAAAAGTAGAAAAAAAAAAAGAAAGAAAAGGGGGGAAAAAGAAAGAAAGAAAGAAAAGGAAATTTAAAAAAAAAAAGAAAAGATGTTGTTTTCTAAATCAAAGATTTGGAAGCCTTCTCCAAACAGGTTATTTGCATATATTCATCCATATATGGAAACTACCAGCTGATTAAAAGCATCACAGAAAATATATCAGTCAGAGCATCTCCTCAAACAATCTGGACCATTCTGTATATTTATTTAAGCATATATATTGAAGCACAAAGCAAAGACCACTGTTTCTGAGAGCTCTGAAACATGCAGAGCAGCAATCTGTCTCCTTCTGAGTTAGACTCAAACTGTTCAGCTCACATGGAAGCTTATTTTCCATTGGGTTCTGTTACTATGGGAAACGCTGCTGTTCTCATGGACAGCATTTTAAATGTATGTACACTTATCTGCCATGGAGCTCAGACACTCTCTAGTGCAGAAGGAATTCTCTTTATATGCTTAACAAGAACAGAACCTGTTGGATTGCTCTGAGTTGTTTGCTGTTTGCTCCCAAAAACATCTATTTCTTGCGTAATCTCTCCTGACCACCACCTTCCATAGGTTGTCTTTACTGAGAAGATTCTCCTTTATATGTAACTGTTTTTATAAGGAAAAAGGCTGCTGCTGGTCACTTCTCACAGGTAAATAGTGATAGATCAAGAGGGAATGGCCTCAAGCTGCAACTGGGTAGGTTTACACTGGACATGAGGAAACATTTTTACCCAGCAAGAGTGGTTAGGCATTGGAATGAGCTGCCCAGGGAGGTGGTGGAGTCACCAACCCTGGACGTGATCAAAAATGGTTTGGATGTGGTACTTGAGGATATGGCTTAAGGGTGAACCTTGTAGAGTAGGGATAAGGGTTGGACTTGATGATCCTGAGGTTTTTTCCCAACCAGAATGTTTCTGTGATTCTGTGTAAAAGATATTGGTACACAAAATCTACTTCACTCTCAGGGCAGAAATTACTCTTCCAAAAATATTTCAGTGTTTTTAACATGTTTCTCAAGATTTCACCAAAGCATCCAAGTATCCTAACATAATCTAATAGACTCTTCAGCTTCTAGGGTGTAACCCAAAGCTATCATCTGAAAGTGGCAGTCTGACCATAGGGTAATGCTCATAGGAGACCTGTAGAAACATAAGTGAAAAGCTCCAGACTTGTGTCTCTCACACGGGAGAGTTTAGATTTGTATTTCCACAGAGTATGAAAAAAAACCCCTGCCTTTTCTTCTCACATTCTGCACAAGCTTTTAAATAAGCATTGAACCTCATCACTTAGAAGGATTAAAGTAAATTGCAGCCCTATGGAGAAGGACTTGAGGGTACTAGTGGATGAAAAGCTGGACATGAGCCAGCAACATGCACTCACAGCTCAGAAGCCAATTGCATCCTGGGCTCCATCCAAAGCAGCACAGCCAGCAGGTCAAGGGAGGGGATTCTGGGCCTCTGCTCTACTCTGGTGAGATCCCACATGCAGTGCTCTAGCTCTGGGCTCCTCAGCACCGGAGAGATGTGAACCTGTTGGAGTGGGTCATGAGTGAACCTTAAAAATGGTGTGGAACCCCTCTGCTGTGAGGACAGGCTGAGAGAGTCAGGGTTGTTCAACCTGGAGAAAGGAAGGCTCCAGAGACACCTTCTTGTGGCCTTTCAGTACTGAAAGGGGGTCTATGAGGAAGCTGGGGACAGATGTTTTAGCAGGATCTGTTGCAACCAGACAACCAAACCAAAAGAGGAGAATTAGGCTTGATTTAAGAAACAAATTGTTTACACCAAGGGTGATGAGACACTGACATGAGTTGCCCAAAGAGGTGGCAGAAGCCCTATCCCTGGAAACATTTCAAGTCACGCTGGAGGGGCTCTGCTCAGCCTAATGTGGTTCAAGATATCCCTGCTCACTGTGGGAGGGTTGGACTAAATGACTTTAAAGGCCACTTCCAACTCAACCCATTCTGTGATTCCATGATCTTACAAAATCTACATTTATGCAGCATCACCATTAAGAGCACTTGTTGCACACCTGGCAGGATATTTCTTTTGTGTCTTTCTCAGTCACAGATTCTTGCAAAAGAAGCATAGAAATTACATATAAGACTGAACATCTTCAGAAGCAACCCTTAACACTCCTCAGCATGCAGGATTTGCAGGAAGAAATGAGCATTTCTGTATCTATTGCTTTGTTACTAATTAACTGAAAAAGCTGACTTCTTTGCTGATTGCAAACCCTCAGCTTTTCACCCTTGTTTGTTTATTTGTTTGAGCAAAATGTTTTGAAACCTCCTGAAATCTCATAGGAAATTTTATTCTGTAAAATTCAGTGTGATCTTGACTACACATAGAATCAACTTAGTTCACTTGTGCTACATTTACAGTGAGGGTGGTGAGACACTGGCACAGGTTGCCCAGGGAGGTTGTGGATGCTCCCTCCCTGGAGGTGTTCAACGCCAGGTTGGAGGAGGCCTTGAGTGACCTGTTCTAGTGGGAGGCGCCCCTGCCTATGGCAGGGGTTTGGAACTGGATGATCCTTGAGTTCCCTTCCAACCTTACCATTCTATGATTCTATGCTATTTAAAGGAATGTCCAGAAGAGAACACAATACTCCAACCAAGCAAGCATGGTAGATTAATGACCTTATTTTACCCGGTGAACATTTTTAATTACATCACATTCCTTCCCCCAGCAAATTTCTCATTTCCTGCACCTGTATATTCCAAGCCCATAAAACAGCAATATGATTTGGCAGTAAAGTTTCTAGCACTTGATGTAATTTCTGTACCACTCAGTTGCACAGGTACTTACATTTTATGTGTACTTCAGCTGCCATGCTACTTTTCTGTACATCTTTAACATCTGAACCCTTTTTCCTCCTTCCTAATGATTTACCACCAAATTATCATGAATACACTCACTGAGAAATGTATTTTACATCATCTAGTGATAATCTCTTCCAGCATCAAATTGGACTTGCAGTGAATTAAGAATGAATCAAAGCTTTGTGGATTTCCAGACACTTAGAGTATTCAGTTGGAAATGGGACAGTTAGTTTCACTTCACTATTACAGTGAGTGTTTCTTAATTCAGAATGGAGAGTGCCAAAAGCATCACCTGAAAAAAAAATGTGTTTTCTTTAGTGCTTGGTGATGACAGAATTCCAGAATAACAGAACAGTAGAGGTTGGAAGAGACTTCTGGAAATCATCTACTCCAACCCCCTGATAAAGCAGGGTCACCCAGAGCAGGTTGCCCAGAATCATGTCCAGGTGGGTTTGGAATCTCTCCAGAGGAGACTCCGTGACCTCTCTGGGCAGCCTGCTCCAGTGCTCCATCAATCTCACGGGAATCTCATGGAATCATAAAATAGTTTGGGTTGGAAGTGACCTCCAAAGGTCATCTAGGCCAAGCCCCCTGCAAGTAAGCAGGGACATCCTCCAATAGATCTGGTTGCCCAGAGCCTTGTCAGGCTCCCACACTGAATCTGTGTCTGAGTCCCTTTCTTTGATCATATTTAAATGTTGCCCTGTGCAGCAGTATTAAGCATACTGTTTTGTTTCCTCATAGATTTTCTCATCTACATTTAACTGCACTAAGCCCATCTCATAAAACTGATATTTACTGTTTAACAGCTTCTCATGGATTTTTCTTCTCTAAATTTCTCTAAGTACCCTCTGAGCTCTGGTGAACTTTTGGCATTCACAGCAGCCTTTGCCAACAAGCCCCACAGCCTGGATGAACCTCTGAGCTAAGAGACTTAGAGAATCATAGAATGGTTTAGGTGGGAAGGGACCTCAAAGATCATCTAGTTCCAACCCCCTGCCATAGGCAGGGACACCTCCCACTAGCACAGGTCACTCAAGGCCTCCTCCAACCTGGCCTTGAACCCCTCCAGGGAGGGAGCAGCCACAGCCTCCCTGGGCAACCTGTGCCAGTGCCTCACCCCCCTCACTGTAAAGAACTTCCTCCTAACTTCCTCCCAACACTCCAACATACTGAACTATGCTTTTGATGAGTAAGGAGAGGTCTCCAAAACAGCAGATCTCATATCTGCCTTTTAAAGAATAAGCAAAGTATTTTGTTCCATTTTAGGCTATTTGCAATTGATTTAGTTGCAATTACCATGTCCCTCTGAGGCTGAAGCTGTTAGATTAATTTAAGCTACAATAAAGCGCTCGGCCTTTCAAATTAGAAAGACAAAATGTCAAACATTTCAATAAGAACTTTCTGCACAGAATGTGCCACCTAGCAAATTCATGATGTTGTGGTCTAAATCCATTCTAAATGCTTGATTTGGCTGCCTTGTGCATCTCGCCCAGACGGCCAACTTAGGCTCATGCAAGTGGAATTTTTATGTATCGTCATGCACAGCTCTTGCTGCTCTCGGCTATCCCAATAAACCTAAATCAATCTTGACCCTTTTCAAACTCCAGGTTGATTGTTTCAGGAATCGATCAAGCCAATTTTTTATTTCTTTCTCCCCCCGCCTCAGCCCTACAGAAGCAGTTAAAACAACATATCTGTGCCTAATAAAACTCCCATCTTGGAAGGCGCAGACACTAAACCATTTAAAGCTTAGGATGATCGGAGCGAGCGGCGACGCGAGATTGTCAAACTCACCGAGCAATCTGTGCACACCACCAGAAATTGTAAACAACAAAACCACAACAAGGGCACTTGCCCTCCACATTATCTGATAATAAGCATGCATCGGCAGAGGATGCACGAGACTGGCACTGCACTATGAATTATGCAAACAACTAATAAAAAAAGAGTGTATTTTCGACTCCAAAATACAAACGGCCTGGGTGGATGAGAAGCTGCGTGAGGATGGATTAAATATACACCAATTTGCTTTTGAGATCTCTTTAATAAGCTCACAAAGAATGACACCTACCCTGAATATATTTTGTTCAGTAACACACCAGCTTTGCCTTACCCCCCCAACTAATAACACATTTCGGCAGGATAGATTTATTTCTTCTGTTGTTTGTTTTTTTCGGGGTTGATAACTGGAAAAGGCTACAGAAGGGTGGCATGGAATTACATCATTCATTTCTTGTAGATGATATCCCTTCCCCCTCTTGTGTCACTTGATTCTTGACTGAGAGAAAGCACTGAAAAATTAGACTTCATTTCAGTATGCTAATAGCAATCTATCCAAAACAATGTAATCAAGGCCTCATGTGCTCCTATAATTTCATTCTTGACATAAGTCTGACAGCTATTTATTGTTGGAGGGAATTGTGGGGAGGGGAAGAGAAAAATTCCTGTAATTTCCCATCCCCCACAAACACAACAGCTTTGCAGTTTAAAGCAGCATCTTTGTGAAATGCACAAAATGGTAATAATCAGGGGGTTTACATATGTCTTGTCTTAAGCAATCAAGGCAGAGAGTTAACGGAGAGGCACATTCAGATGTGCCAATTCCCAAACTGGCCACCTCTGATGAGCCAGCTGTGAGCTTCAATTGTCACATTATAATTTAGGCAAGGAGGAGAGGGGGGGAGAGAAAGGCATCCAGTTCCACACTGGATGAACATAATTATTCACAGCAGGATGCTGCAGAATTAATTTAGCCAATCAGAATTATAGTGGGGGCTGGGTATTGGCAGCAGCAGAGGGGAAAAAGGAGAAGGAAGGGAGAAAGAAAATCAGGAGAGGGATAAAAAAAAACCCAATGTGACTAGCACCTTGCTAATATTTTGATATTGCATCCCTCAGTGTATTTGGAGTACAATGAAGTGAAAACAAAACTGTTACATAGGTGTTCCTGGCTCAACGGCGCTGCCTTGAAATTAGAGAAGCTGTGAATTTGGCACATGGGGAATAAGCCAACAATCTGACCAGGGCTGTGAAACACCACATAAAATGCTACCTGGCTGTAGCATTCTGAGTCATATGCCACCAGGTAAAGATAAACCTGGCAACAACCACAACAATTCAGAATTGTTCTCATTTAGCACTTCAGAAAATCTGCCAAAGCGCCACTTAAATAACCGAGAAGACAGGAAAATGACCTCCATCCCAGTCTGTACTCTGACGATGTGAGCCACATCATTTCATCTCCCACTCTACCACAAGCAACAGCTTTGCAACATGCAAGTTAAAGGAGCTGACCAGAGGAGACAACAACTGGAGCTCTGCCATCAGAGGTTAGTAGTTCTGGACTCAGAGACAGGCATTTTGTTTAGTGATTCCATTAAACTGATCTCCAGTGAACACTGAATGATGCTGGTCACCAATATGCTTCAGCACAAGACACCCACTGGGATGAATGGAGAAGGAAACCATTCTCAGATGGTTTTCAGTGAGTTTTTTTCAGTTTACAACTTACCAATGTTTTTTTTCACAAGCAGCAAAGGAAACAGTAAAATACATGAAGGCAACCAAGCAGAATTGCTTATCTCTGTTACTCCAAGCTCTGAGTGTCCAGGCAAACACTTCAGCCTAGCTCTTCAGGTCACCAAGAGAGCAAATTTGGAGAGGAACAGTCCTTCCTAAGTGGTCCTGCTTCGCAGGGGATGATATCTGGAGGTCCCTTCCAACCCCTCCCATTCTATGGTTTTATGATTCTATGACTCTTTCCACTTCTGTTTACCATGTAGAGAACTGACCAGGACCAGGTGCAGAGCAATCATTCTCTTTGACCATAGCATCAACCTTTAACTGAAGTTGAGAGCAATACCTCACCAGAAGAAGAACATCAAGGTGCTGGAGTAGGTCCAAAGAAGGGCAACACAGCTAGTAAAGGGTCTAAGGAGCAAGTCCTGTCAGGGACAGCTGAGGGAATTAGGGTTGTTTAGCCTGCAGAAAAGGTGGTTCAGGGGAGACCTCCTTCTGTACAGCTGCCTGCAAGGAAGCTGGAATGAGGCAGTGGTTAGTCACGAGTGATAGGCCTAGAGGAAATGACCTCAAGTTGCACCAGGAAGGTTGAGGTTTTGTATTGTGAGGTACAACTCCTTCCCTGAAAGAAAAGGTTGTCAAGCCCTGGCACGGGCTGCCCAGGGATGCAGTGTAGTCATCATGCCTGGAGGGATTTAGGAGACTGCCAGTGTGGTCCTTAGGGATGCAGTTTAGCAGCAGGCTTGGCAGAGCTGGGTCAATGAACTTAAAGCCCTATTCCAGCCTAAACGATTCTATGATTTTTTTCATTCTATACAACCTACACTGCATCAGTACTTTCCCCTCCTATTTCTGCCAAGCCCTTCCTTGCAGGGACAGTTGTAAAACTAGAGGGATAACTGAAAAGATGCAAGAACCTTTACGCTGCTAAGATATCTAACCTCGAGTGTTGAATCTCCTTCTACAAACACAAATCTCTTTTCACAATAAAGGGAGAAAAGTATTCAAGTATAGATGACCTTAAGCTGTAATTTTGTGTACAAAATAAATCTTTGGAGTACTCAATTCATTTCCACTTGAATGAAAAATAAAATTATTATATTGCAAGGCAGAAGCTTAGTTCTTTTTTTGCAGAAGCTTAGTTCTTTTTGTCCTTTTTTTTTTTTTTATCTTTTCTTGGAATTGTACAGGCATGACAAATGTAACTGAGGCAGAACCCTTGAGTTCTTGTAAAAGTTAACTTCAGTTTCTGCTCTCCAATTCTGGTAATAATGAGAAAAATGACAGGGAGGTTGGTCAGGTTTTATTCCTGGCAGCAATGGTTGATGTACACCACTGTCAATGAGAACCATGATTTAATCTGTGAGGGTGCAAAGCCTTGTGGTAAAAATGGTGTAACTACAAATCCTGATTAACAATCGCTGCACCAGTAAAATGGGTTCCCATAGCAACAAGACTGAAATTAGACAACAAATGGCAATGCCATCTCAGATAAATCACGCTCCAAAATGTCCCCTTTTGGAACCCAATTGACTTTCTGCTACCTTCCTCTTTAAAGACTTGCAAATATTACTTTCAATCTCCTGATCTTCACTGCTCACCCTCTAAATTCCACCATCATTTGTTCTTCTAGTACCCAAGGTAAAATAATAAAGTAAAAGTAGTAAGAAGACAATATGGTATTTAATATCTGAAAACTTATTCCAGATCCAAGCAGTTTACAAGAACACACATTCCTCTGGATTTTATAGTTTTGTCTTTTCATTTGCTTTCTGTTTATTTTATCACCTTTCCATAGCTTTGGCTTCCAAAAGCAAATATTAATTTTAAATATTTTGCATTTGTAAAGCAGGTGGCTGCAGTTGCCTTCTTTGTATGTACTGCCTCAGGAGATCAAAACTGTAACCAGGAAGACCTGCACTGGAAGAGAACAGCACTTTGACATGGCATTAGAAAACATGCATTAGTCACAAAATGTATAAAATCTCTTTCAAGAAAACATGTATTAGTCACAAAATGTATAAAATCTCTTTCAAACTGCACTAAGAATGACCCTTTGACTTGAATGTGTGATTCCACCTACGCAGCCCACGTACAGTTTGACTTTGTGAAGCTGTTATTACAGAACTGCTTAAGGAAGCTGCTTGTTTTGTGACAAGTGGTGTCCCTCAAGAGTCCATACTGGGACCAGTACTGTCTAGACATCAGTGATATAGTGGGTTCAAGTGCACCCTCAGCAAGTCTGCAGATGACACCAAGCTGAGTGGTGCAGCTGGCATGCTGGAGGGACAGGATGCATCCACTGAGGCCTGGAGAAGCTCAAGAAGTGAGCTCGTGCAAAATGAATGAGGTCGAGTGCAAGATTCTGCACCTGAGTGGGGCAATTGGCCAGTATCAATACAGGCTGGTGGATGATGGGATGGAGAGCAGCCCTGTGGAGAAAGACTTGGGGCTGCTGATGGGTGAAAAGTTGGGCATGAGCCGGCAATGCGCACTCACAGCCCAAAAGGCCAACTCTATCCTGGGCTACAGCCAAAGCAGCATGGTCAGCAAGTCAAGGGAGGGGATTCTTTGCCCCTCTCCTCTGGTCAGATCCCACCTGCAGCACTGTGTCCAGCTGTGGAGTACTCAGCCCAGGACAGACATGGGTCCAGAGGAGGTCACGAAAATGATAACAAGGCAGGAACCCCTCTGCTGTGAGAACAGGCTGAGAGAGTTGGAGTTGTTCAGCCTGGAGAAGAGGATCCAGGGACTCCTTATTGTGGCCTTTCAGCACTTAAATGGGGTCTATAGGAAAGACAGGCAGAGGCTTTTTATCAGAGTATGCTGTGACAGGACAAAGGGTGATGGTTTTAAACTAAAAGAGGGAAGATTTAGACTAGATAGAAGGAAGAATTTTCTATGCTGAGGGTGGTGAAACACTAGCACAGAGGTGTGACAGACACCACATGCCTGGAAACATTGCATGTCAGGTTAGGCAGGGCTCTGAGCAACCTGATGGAGCTGAAGGTGCCTCAGTCCAGTGCAGGGGACTTGGACTCAGTGACCTTTCAAGAACCTTTCCAATCCACACCATGTTGTTATGATCTTATCATTCTCCTCTCTGCTTTAGGGAGTCTGCTGTTTGCTATAATGACTGTCTACATACAGCAGTACTAAAAATAGGTAGATAGGCAGACAGGTACACAGGTAGGTATGCAGGTAGACAGAGCCATATATAAGAGTACCAAAATGTTTAGGGGTCCAGATGACAGGATGCATGAGAGGATGAACCAAAGAGCTGGGTTTACATGACATTAAGAGGAGGTGAAGACTGAGTCTTGCTGATGTCTACCTAACTAGAGGGCACAGGGAAGGTAAAATCAGACCATTCTTGCAGGAGTAAACTAAAATGCCAAGATGCAACAGACAGAAGCTGAAAGGTGGGAGATTCCAGCTCAGAATCAGAAAGAAGAATGAATTTATTGTTGGCATGGCCAAATGCAGAAGCAGGGCTCAGAAACACACTGGGACCTGTCTGGCTTCAGCAATCTATTCTAAGTGCAGAATGCTGAACTAAAGTCATCAGGAGGTGCCTTGCATCCAACATGGTCCTGGGGCTCTGTTTCCACTAGGCCAGGGACAGCATTCATCCTTCAAGTTGTAATTATCCTTCATTCAAGCAAAACCACCTAGAGTAATTTTGGAAAAGAGCTAGGAGAAATAAAAACTTTCATAAAACACCTAAAAGCCTCTTGAGCCTCTTATGAGTGAGTGACACTAGTACAATCAAGCTGAGAAAGGGCTTTCTTTTTTCAGCTTGAGAGGCTAGCCAAGACCAGAGGTAAGGGGAAGGCCAACAAAGTAGGTATCATGGTGAGAGTATTTATAGGCTGCCCAACCAGCATCAAGAGGTAGATAAAATATTCTGCATGCCAAGGGAGAGGGAAGAGGCCGCCCAGGGCAGCTGGGCAGTCATCATTCCTGGAGAGATTTAAAAGATGTGTAGATGAAGTGCTGAGGGATGTGGCAGTGCTGGGTTAATGGTTAGACACAATGACCTTAGAGGCCTTTTCCAACCTAAATGATTCTGTGATTCTAGGATTCTATTCTAGAATATCCAAAACAATGGAAAAAAGCCATCTTCCAGTCACCAAAGCACAAGCTGCAGGAAGAAGACCCTAGAAACCTAATCTTGCCCTCAGTGGCAATGGAGAAAGTGGGCCATGAAAGGATGGCAGCATTTACTGTTTTCCTCTGGACTTGTCTCCCTTTCACATCATGCAAACACTTGCTTGCTTACTACACATCTACAGTGCTGATGTGAAGGTGGAGAGTTTACATTAGCGAAGTCCAAATAATTGAAGAGTTAAATCACCAGATTTCAGCTCTTCAAAGAAAGCAGATCTGCTTCCCCAGACAGTGCAGAAGCTCCAGAAGCTGACTCTGGGCTTGCTTTAAATCCAAGAAGCTTTATGATATATAAAGGGATCTCAAACAGAATCATGCAGGCATGACAGGAATCCAAGAATTCAGCAGGTAAGAATACCAGTAAAGAGTAAAAACAGGAATTTTACAGAGCTTCAGCTAGGAGCTGGTGCCAAATAAACAAATGTAAATGGCAACCAAACAACCTCCAGCCTCTTCAGATAGGAAGACTTAAAAATCCACTTTGTCCAGCCATTATTATAGTTGGATAGAGATGACCAGAAGAAAGACAAAACCTATGGAAGGAGATATTTATTGTATCTCATCCTGAAAAACATCATCATGCCTGAGCTTGAAATGCTCTTAACATTTCTGTACAGGAAAAGTATTACAAGAAAACAAAGGCTGCCAAAGCCATTGAATGTAGGTATTCAGGTAATCTTTTCAGTGGGGCTATTCTGGGAACTAGAATATTTTGCCAAGTGTTTCATCAACACAGTCTGCAGTTTCCAGACTAAAGTTTAGCACAAAAGTGTCTTCCCCTTTACTCTTCTCCATACCATTGAGTGAATACTGTGAACTAAGGAAGTAATTCAGGTGAATATGAGCATCAAAGAGACCAAAGTAATTATGTTGATTAAAGTAATCTGTGAGAATTACAAAATAAGAACCCTACATTTTTTTAGTGACTGTGTGACAGTTACCAGGCAATGGCACCTCAGGTTTCTGTGTGATGAAAATTGGACTTGCCAAAGCTCAAAGTATCAGAATCCTGTGCTAGTTTTTTGTTTCACTAAGGTTTTCATATCAAAAGGAAAACAGCAGAAGCCTTTAATTTTATATCTCTAGGGATAATAAGTTAGTCCAAGAGACAAGAGTCTCCTTCTCTGGGGATATTCCAAACCTGCCAGGCCATGTTCCTGTGTGATCTGCTCTAGGTGATGCTGCTCTGGCAGGGGTGTTGGACTGGATCAGCTTTTGAGGTGCCTTCCAGCCCCTTGACATTCTGTGATTCTGTGATCCAAGGTCTCTATCATAAAACAAAATTTATGAGCATCACTCTCTAGACAGAATCACAGAATCAATTCAGTGGGAAAAGCCCTTTATCATTGAGTCCAACCACTATCGAACTCCACCAAGCCTGCTGCTAAACCGCGTCCTTTAGCACCACATCTGTGCATCTCTTAAACACCTCCAGGGACGGTGATACAATCACTTCCCCGGGAAGCTGTTCCAGTGTTTGACAAACCTTTCAGTGAAGAAGTTTCTTGTAATACCCAATCTGAATCTCCCCTAGCATAACTTGAGGCCATTTCCTCTTGCCTCAGCACTTGTCACGAGGGAAGAGTCCAACACTCACCTCACTACGGCCTTCTTCCAGGAAGATCAGAACATATTGGAGGTATACTGTTAAATGATCTTTCCTTGACAGGCAGTGGTGATAAGAAGAGATCCCCATGGCATCTGTCATGCACATCATCACTTCTCTTCTACTGAGATCATATTAGAGGAGATGATCTTGTCTTAATCACTGTCATTAAAGAAAAACTATCTTTGAGAATTCCCCACTCTACAGAGCTTACTCAGGAATTGACCTGTTTGGGGGATTTGAAGTTGGAATCAGGGTAAGCAGGTAACTGCTTTAGAGTAAAAAGTTTCTAAGACAGGAATTAATTTATGCAAATCTGTATGGCTCCACTAAGCTAAATGTGGCTGCAATGGTCTCATTATTTGAAGGCCACTACCATCTGCTCCCTTCCCCCACCTCATTGTGGTGAAATGTAAGTCTGAACACCATGATTTACAGAGTTTAGGTTATTTTATATGTGTGTGTACATGTCTGCATATAAAACTCTCTTTGATCTTTTCAGGAATAAGCCTTCAAACTCAGAGCCATTTCCTACTCTCCTTCATGGTCATCTTCACTCCAGCTGGAAGTTTTTCTGCTTTTTCTCTTAACACATTTCTCTAAGATATCTTTCCTTTCCAGTTTTACAGCTCAAATTGTAAAGTAAAGCCATGCTATTTCCCTCCATAACTGCCTCCTAGATTCACATTTTGCACTTCCCCCTTTGTCGTGGGTTTAAAGAGCTGACGGAGTGAAGCTCTCAAATGAATTGGAGAAAAAACACAGAATTGTATTTGGAGAGAGTTACAGGTAGAAATTACAAGGCAGATACAGAATCCATAAGCGAGTCCCCTTGAATTTTCCCCCAACCCAAAACTAAATCTATCATCCCCAGTGCTCCAACCTCCCCCCTCCCATGCCTCTGCCATCCAAGAGGCCTAAGCACAGCCTCTGCAGGCCCCAACCAGGCCTATCCTTACATGTTTGTCCTGATAATGCAGCTCCTGCCCAGCAGAAGGCTGGAGGGGGAGGAAAAGAGAGCAAGCTGGCCTTGCTGTGAGCTTATGAAGAGATAGCAGAATTGTGGGATTGAATAACAATCTTCAAGTCCCTAGAGGACTTTCTTAACCCTATAGTTCCCAACCTGGGACACCCCTTCCACATAAAACACAGCTGAGGTCAGCATAGTTACTTTTCACTGCAATCTCCTTTTAGATCCTACTAGAGACATTATTAATGCTGAACTTTGCTCTCAGAGCATCCCAATGCTTCCTTGAATTTTGCACTCAGAGCATCCCAATGTTTCCTTGAATTTTGCACTCAGAGCATCCCAATTCTTCCTTGCTTCTCAAAATTCTTTTGCAAAATCAGTTGTTTCTACAGACTTTAAAAGGAATTAACAGTTAAAGACAGCTTTGAGTCTGGTATAAGGACTAAGGAGGTGTTGGTAATGACATCAGCTTTTCACTCTGGATCTATCAGGGTACCACTATCACAGCAAACTGCAGGAACTCACCTGTCATTCTCTATCACAATGTCATCCACATCAATCTCTCTCATCTTCCAAACCTGGAGGCTGTTCCCAAATTGGTGCAAGACTGTTTAGGTGGTTCTAGTCTGCACTGCCAAAGTGTATCAGATAAATGGCAAGTTGGGTGGGACTAAGAGCCTTAAGAGTATAGAGAAGACATGAATAGTTTACAGAAGACATAAACAGTTTACAGAATACATGTATTATTTTTTTTTTTCCTGTGCTCCTAGCCCAGAAGACCAACTGCATTTTGCTCTCAGCAATTACTTGGGCAAAGTAAAAAGTACATGGCAATGGAAGAGAAAATCAATACACATCATATTTCTCCATGAAATATGGTATTTCTCCCTAACTACACCGGGTTGCATTTAGAGGATGAAGTGCTCAGTAACCTGTAAAAGCACTCACAACAGAAAAATCTATACAGCTTTAAGAAAATGAACGGCAAATATGTGGTTATTTTTGGCAGAGGAGCAAGTTCATCTTCATTCTGCTAACATTAAATCTTGTAATGTGTGGTTGGATCTTGGCAGCACACTTGACCTCAGCTTTAAGGCTGCCAGCTGTCAAAAATTCACAAGTGATAAAATGAAGAGTCCTGGAATTTCCACTCAGTTTTTCGTAAGTCATAACTTGTACTGTGGACAGAATTATTTATTATGTCCTATCAAAAAGACATAGCCCTTCTTACAAGCTAAAACCATGGAAGTCAAGGGGTCATTCTGCTTGGAAGAAACCTCTCAGATCATCAGTCTTCTCTGGATGATGATGCTCTCTGCAATTAACAGCATGTTTGCACAGTGCCTGCTCCTAGCAGTCATAATGCTCCATGTTACTATCAAGGACTAGTGTAAAGAACAAGGTCACAGCTAAATCTTAAGTACCTCAATAAAGGCAAGAGTAAAAGGCCACATGTGTGCAAAGCAGACAGGACAGATGACTCTGAACTGACCAACAAGGGATTCCATCCTACGTACATCCTATTCACTATAAAACTGAGGGATCATGAGGCTCAAGCCTATCCTTCAGCAGGCAAAATCTGACGAGGACTCTGTCCGTTCCACCTTTGATCCTGACCTGTGTGTTCTTGAATCCAGTTTCAGAGCCCAGCTCCTAAAGTTCCCATCTGGTGCTGAGTTCAGTCTGGGACTTCCTCAGTGCCTGCCTATCACTGGTGATGGTGACTTCACTGCCATCAAGGGGTTTGATATTGGTTTGTATCACTTTGTGTATGTTTCATTTAATTGTTATTACTTTCATGGAAGCTATTTCAGTTCTCTTTTGCAACCCCTAAGTCTCTCACCCTTATTCCTTTCCTCTTCCCCTTTGGGATGGGAGCAGGGTTAATAGAGAACATCTGTTACTCATTTAGTGGACAGCTCAGCCCTAACCCTTGTGCAGTGCTTTAGAGCCAACCCTCTAGGTGAATCCTAAATTATAAACAAGAAACAGGAACTTTCTGGACATTTTTGAATAGAAACTAAATAAAATATTGGATTGGTTACAGAAGAAAATAATAGGTCAATCTGTATCATTTCATTTGTTTGCTGCACTAGTATGTAATTTGTTGTATAAAATTGTTCTCTCTGTTGCTTCCTGCCTCATATTCTTCCCCTGTGCTGGCTGATCTTGCATGGCTACACTGACCTTGGTAGAGCAGAAAACGGTGGGGCTGTTTTTTCCTTTGAGGGGGGTAAGAAGAAGGTGGCTGTTGGCCCTTTCTGGGTTTGTCCATGGGGGAGGAAATCTCCCTGTTATTTCTAAATGGTGAATAATTGTAAATACCTGTAAATATATTTTGTACATATGCATTGTATTATGTGTTTTTAGATTTCAGCTTGCTGTAAACATATAGCTTTACCTTACTTCCATATCTTCTGACCTGGTAATTTTATTCTAGGGGGTAATTTTAACCCTACCACACACCTGACCCTGGCCTTTACTGCCAGACAACTCCAGCTTTAGGTAACACATTGGTCACTGAAACACAAATGTCAGAACAGGCTCACACACAACCCATAGGAAGCTAAAGGAAGCCACTACAGCCATACAGTAGGGAATTTTAGATACAGAAATATAAACATTTTTTATCTTGCTCCATCATTTCCCAGGGCTGAGGAAATGGTAGTTTACTTTGCATAGCCAAGATGACTTTTATGTACTACTTATAACAATGCTATTGTCATGTTGATACTTGGTAAACCAGACACAACAAGAAGAAACCTTAGGCAGGGTTTCTTCACATCCACAATAAATTCTCATCTTGCTATAGAGAAGTCTGTGGATGGCTCTTTTGTTACAGCAGAAAGAATCTGACAGCGTTGATAACGACACAACCCTGTATCTTGCAGTGCCTTTGAAAGCTTAAAAAGAACCTGCCAGTTCAGAAAGTAACAGAGAAAATCTTCTTCTGATTTTTAAATCATGGAAAGAAATGAGTGCATCCACAAATACAGAGGAAAATGCTTTGAAAACTCTTTGAAGGAACAAAGAGCTGGCGGTAACAACAAAAAAAGAAACAAAATCCTTGCTGCTTTTTAGGTGACATACACAAAATCCAGCAGTGCAGAAGTCAAAATGTTAAAATTTGTGCTAGTGCCACAGAGAGCCCTGGGGGAGCTTACATTAGCACAACAAAAGTTTGCATATATGAGCTTTGATGAAATGAGTAGGCACTGTTCTGCGCAAAATATGAAGTTACAAAAGGTGACAAAACCGCTGTGAAGATTGTTCTGATGATGCCTTTCATGCAACAGAGAAAAAAAATATTTGCTAACGTTTTGTAGCCTCTTCAGAGAGCAAAATCAGCGTGGTACAAAGAACAGTAGTAGATCTTCCTAGCTGATAGAACGAAATCTCCTCCCAGTCTTCAGACTTGGTACTGGTCATTAATGAATCAGTCCCAAAGTCATCCTGAAGGTACAAAAAAACCCACTCTCATATCAATAATCTTCACCTCACACACCTCTAACTTACTTAGGGGGTTGGAACTGATGACCTTCAAATACTCCTTCCAACCCAAACCTGTCTATGACTGCCTCTTGACCCTCATCTTTTAGATTTTGACCAGGAACCTTGAAATCCACATGCAAACACCCACCAGCCCAAGGACCAGGCTCAGAAGGTGATATGAAAATATCTGTGGCATCTTCCTCCACAAGCCTGGAAGACTTTTTAGTCACAGCTTAGAGAAATAATACCTTTTTCCCTCCTTTCTTATTTGCTGTATACATGGTGATTAATTAAGTAGAAAAAATGCCATTCAGCTTGATTCAGTGAAAAACTAGAAACCGAGGATTAGGCAAAACTTTAGGCTAGGACAGACAGAAGTTGGGGTTGCTTAATCAACAGAGTTGCTTCCTTTGTGGTTGAGAAAGGAAGATGATTTCCCAAGATGTCAGTAAGAGAAAAGAAGAGAATTTGACTCAAAACTGTCAGACAGTTTCCTTTGGGAAGATAAAACAAGTGACAGGACAAGAGGAAGTGGCCTCATGTTGCACCAGGAGAGAATTGGGTTGGACATGGCTGGAGCAGCTCTGCTATGAGGACAGGCTGAGAGAGTTGGGGGTCTGCATCCTGGAGAAGAGAAGGCTTCCAGGACACTTTAGAGTAGCCTTCCAGTATCTGAAGGGGGCCTACAGGAAGGCTGGGGAGGGACTATTGACAAGGCCTTGTAATGACAGGACAAGGGGCAATGGGTTTGAACTGGCAGAGGGGTGATTTAGACTGGATGTTAGGAGGAAGTTCTTTACAGTGAGGGTGGTGAGACACTGGCACAGGTTGCCCAGGGAGGTTGTGGCTGCTCCCTCCCTGGAGGTGTTCAAGGCCAGGTTGGATGAGGCCTTGAGTGACCTGTGCTAGTGGGAGGTGTCCCTGCCTATGGCAGGGGATTGGAACTGGATGATCCTTGAGGTCCCTTCCAACCTTACCATTCTATGATTCTATGAGGAACAATTTCTTCCCCAAAGGCACTGTCGAGCTCTTAAACAAGCTGTCCAGAGTGGTGTTCCCATCCCTGGAGGGATTAAAAAGCCATGTAGATGTGATGCTGAGGGACATGTTTTAGCAGTGACCCAGCAGTGCTGGGTTGGACTTGATGATCTTAAAGTTCGTTTTCAATCAAAACATTCCTGATTCTATGATTTTATGATGTAGGTTAGTGTCTGTAGAACTGTATTTAGGCATCTTCTATTCCTGGATTCAAGAAAGTAGCAGATTGAGAAGAGGAGGCTCAGGGGAGACCTCACTGAAGGTCTTTCCTACCTGAAAGGAGGTTGTAGTCAGGTGGGGGTGTATCTCTTCTCCCAGGCAACCAGGGATAGANGGTAGAGGCGAGGGGGGAAGGAAAAAGAAACAAACCATGGGCAACATCCTGGGCTCGAGCCTAACTTTAAATGTGCAATCACACTGTTAAGCCACCAGCAAATGCATAAAGATACAAAGTAATCAATTTTATCAGGTAGGTGGCAAGGCCCAAGCTTGGATCTTGGGGCTGGTTTTCAAATTAACTTGTCATTTTCTTTTTGAATTACAAAAAATTACTAGTTTCTGCCATCATTTGGTGTACTGTGAAGAGGGCATCGAAATAAAAGTTGACTTCCTGTCTAAATATGAAAATAATGCTCTTCCTAGCACAAAAAATAACCCCCGACATAATTATTGTAGTTTTATGTGGCAATTCTTCTCACAATTGCACTATGAATTATTCAGGATGTTGCTTTTAACAGCATCATTTTAATGATAGTATCTCATTGAATAAGTTTTTTTTAAGAAGAACTAAGCACATCTTTAAGCAAAAGAATCAAACACTACCAAACTAACATTATTCTTTCTGTGGTTGTAGAGAGGTTACAATACCAAGCAAATGCAAGCTCAATCTCATCAAAACCAGGCAGTTGTTGGGATTCAGGATGCCATTTCCAGCCACAGTAAAATTAACATGTAAAAACCACTAAATCGGGTTGCCCAGAGAGTTGGTAGAAGCCTCATCTCTGGAAATATTCCAGGTGGGGTTGAACACGGCTCTGAGCAATCTGCTCTAGTTGAAGGTATCCCTGCTCACTAAAGTGACATGTCCAGAGAAGGGCAACAAGGCTGAGGGGGTTGGTTTCTTCTCCCAGGCAACCAGTAACAGAACAAGAGGACACAGCCTTGAGCCACACCAGGGGATGTTTAGCCTGGATGTTAGGAAGGACACCCACGAGGACATACTGATTGGCCTGTCAACTGCCCCTAAAGCAGAAGAACTGAATTTCCCTGCCTCTCCATCAGTGTGAGCATTGACTGACTTCTCCCCTTTGAGTAATGTCATCCTTTCTTCTAATTTGCTTGAAGCTGGCCAGCTGATTCCAAAGTTAGTGGGAACAGAAGTTACTCTGCACTGGTGAGGCTGCATCTGGAATATTGTGTCCAGTTCTGGGCCCCTCAGTTCAAGAAGGGTAGAGAACTGTTTTGAAGAGTCCAGCACAGAGCCACAAAGATGCTGAAGGGAGCAAAAGATCTCACTTATGAGGAAAGGTTTGAGGGAGCTGGGGCTCTTTAGCTTGGAGGGGACTGAGAGCTGACCTCCATTAATGTTTATGAAGATGTGAAGGGCTGTGTCAGAAGAATGGAGCCAGCCTCTGCTCAGTGATGTCCAATAACAGGACAAGGAGCAATGGGTGCAAGCTGGAGCATAGGAGGTTCCACGTGAACATAAGGGAAAACTTTTTCACTGTGAGGATGACAGAACACTGGAGCAGGCTGCCCAGAGAGAGGTTGTGGAATTTCCTTCTCTGGAAACATTCAAAACCCACCTGGATGCGTTCCTTTGCGACCTGCTCTAGGTGACCCTACTCTGGCAAAGGGGTTGAACTAGACGATCTTTCAAGGTCCCTTCCAAACCCTTACATCCTGTGATTCTCTAGCAAAGGAATTGAAGAATATGTTAACAGTTTTGAAGATGAAATCATTCCTCCATTAAGCACCAGTGAATGCTCCCATTTCCCCACTAAGAGGCTGGATGGTCATGCATATCCTCTTCTCCTCCACAGCAGTTATATGAATAAGCTTTCTGTAAGCAAAGTGTCTAGTGGTTTGTTTGGTTTTTTTCCTTTTAATAAAAAGCTTTCTTCCTCTGTTTTTCCTGCAGTTGAATGTATATAAAAGATCAAGCCACGAGGCTGGTGGATTGTATATTATCTTCTGTGTCATTATATCGGCTCTGTCGATCAAAGCTCTTCTTCGCCTCTCCTCCTGTCACGGTTCATTATAAGGACCCGTTCTTTTATGACTAAATGATAGACTAATATTAATCCTTGACAAATGGAAAAGAGCAGATACGATAGCATGGATTTAATAAAAAAGCTTTTATTCACCGTGGCATTTTTCAGAGACTATAAAATCAAACGGCACATCTCAGAGCCTGTATGAATGGAAGCCTATTTTCCCGAACGAGTTAAAACCTTATCTTCAAGCCCACAGTTGTAGGATTCATAAAGGTGAGAGAGTCAAATCATGGTTCAAAAGGAAAGTCAGATATTAAGATAAACATAATTCCCACTGGTAACTATTTGATATTGCAAGTTCTAGTTTCATTGTTAGCCTATTAGGAAGGGACCATCTGGGTCACTGAGTCCAACCCCACACCCTCACCACTACACTGGGCAGGTCACATATACAACATTTCAGTGATTTGCCTTATTGCTGCCATTGGATATGCAGTCATAAAATACCAGAATCCTGGAATGTTAGGGGTTGGAAAGGAGCTCTACAGATCATCAAGTCCAACCCCCAGCCAGAACAGGATCACCTAGGGCAGGCCATACAGGAATGCATCCAGGTGGGTTTTGAAAGTCTCCTGAGAAGGAGACTCCACAACCTCTCTGAGTAGCCTATTCCAGGGCTCCATCAAGCTCACAGTGAAGAAGTGTCTCCTTGTGTTGAAGTGGAACTTCCTGTGTTCCAGCTTATACACATTGTTCCTTGTCCTAATACCAGGCACCACTGAAAAGTCCAGAGATTGATGTTCCTAATTTTTGGAAACACTCTTAATTTTTGGCCAAGCTTAGTCTTGATCACATTATACCATAAGCTGTGCCTCTATTCTTAAAGAGGTTTAGTTCAGCAGCACAGGCAGATCTTTCCCCATATTCTCTGTATTAAGAGTTGATCTTCCAGAGCAGGTGGTTTTGCAAAAGGGCAAGGGTTACATTTACTTTTGGTGTGTTGCCAAAGATCTCCTGTAACTCAAAACACACCTGATAAATCACCAAAGTGAACGGTGCATCATTTATCCCACTGCAGAGTGCTTTGGGAAGGTTTGTCTCATCTGCCAATATAATAGAGCTGGTTTGCTTCTGGGTTATCCTACTTGTCAAAACCTCATTTTTATTGGTTTACTTTCAGAGAAAACAGCAAAGCAGGATATGCTGGAGATGATTCAAGTCAACATTTCATCCTCATGGCTTCCATTAAAAGTGTATCCACCTTTTTAGCATTTGAGTATGCTTCTCAGGCAAACCTTGTGATCTCCTCCACTTGATTGCTCTGTTTCATAAAAGGAATGGCCTCTGGGTGCATGTGCCTCCTCTTGGATAAAACTAAACTGAAAGATTCAGTCCAGAAATGCACCCAATATGCTCCTGTTGCAGAGAGGCATTCAGTCCATGGGGCCAGGCTAAAGCTAGTTCGATGTAAATGGCCCCGAAATCATAGAATAACATAGGTTGGAAGCAACCTTTAAGATCACGTCCAACTGTTAATGCTTCTTGGCCACCACTAAATCACGTCCCTCAGCACCACATCTACACATCTTTTTAATTCCTCCAGGAGTTAGAACTCCACCTCTTCCTTAGGCAGTCTGTTCCAGGGCTTGACATCCCTTTTGAGGAAGAAATTTGCAGCATGGACATCAGAACCTCAACATCTAGAAACCTGTTTTTAATAGTTTGCACTAATTTCTCCTACAG
>VWYK01009341.1:0-11020 GCA_013399775.1 Semnornis frantzii | reverse complement strand
AAGATTAAGGAAGTCAGCTTAAGTAAAATTAATTTATTTTCCTGAGTAGCGTAATCATCTCTATTCACTGGAATATGTATTCTCAATGATACTGTGCTGGCCTGATTGTTACAGTCTGATTACTCTATAGCCTTTTTCACTGCCTTCTAGTCAAGAAGACATGTAGTCTCCCTTCACCGTAGCTTCTATTGGTTTTATTTTGGTCCTATCCAATTACGATTCTCTTTGCGCTTGTAATTTTATTTAAAATTCAATTTAATTTACAATGTCAATCCATATAGTCTTATTGCGATTTACCTTTTCTCTGTGTCTTTTTAACAATGAAGAAATAATTCAGCTGTCCCTCATAGAGGCACAAAGCCTCTAGCCAAAATCTTCCCAAATTTCGATGTAGAAAAATATAAAGAAAAATATTAAGGATTGTTAAATTATTTAAAATTAAAAATATTACAGATTGTTAACGTATTTTAACAAAATTCCTAGACCTTTCAATTGTTGCAGTATCCTTAAAAAAAACTCCAAAAACCTAAACCAAAACCAACTCATTTTTGAAAATTCTTAATGCTCAAAGTTGAGTGTTTTTTCTTAGTTCACTTGTGTCTGTGCAAATCACACATGGCTGTAGCCAGTAGTGATACCCCAAGGCCTTTGCAATGTTCTCTATCATCCGTTTGCCAGGATCCAGGCCAACTTTGTGGAGTTCAGTGCCAACACTGGGAGCTGGAGCATTCTTGGGTATGGTGACTAATTCGAGCTCTGAAAATTTCTTTCACTGCAGACTTTGTCAAGTTACATAACTCTGAATTCTCAGTCTTAAGTGCCTAAACACGAAGATGAAAAATACTATCAACCTTGTTAGACTTTACGGAAACAATAATATGGTACTATTGTTGTGTATTTGATTGATGGGAACTCTGGAAACAGGTGCTTTGCAGTCAAATCTGATTTTTTTCCCCCTTGCTTCTTTGATGGGAAAAAAAAACAAAAAAAAAAACAAAAAACTTGAAACAGTGGCTGTTGTCAGAATTTTTACTTCAGAAGTAAAGCTCACCCCAGATACTTAAGATGTCCATGCAAAATTGGTGCTTCAGACTTGTCAGCAGACATGCCATGTGATGTTTCTTGAGGTTCCTGCTGCAGCAGTTCAGAATGATAGGAATCTTCTTTCCTCCACCTCTCCATACCACCGCCCCTCCCCCCAGAATAATGTTTATTGCTGTTGTTTCTGCTGTTTGATTTTCCAGCCTGTTGAACTACGAAATAAGGGTCTTTTGAAACTTCCCTAAGCCATCCCAAATCACATACCAGCTACTTTGCCAAGAGAGGCTATAAAATGGTAATACATTGTGTTTTGAGCATGTGGACATGATTTGCACCGGTAAATTGAACATATGATTCCTGGATGCCAAAGTGGGCAGCTGAGACAAGGCGAGAAACACCTGAGCTATTAAGCACTTTAGCCCCCAAAATTGGGATGACTGCATCCAATTCCCTAGAGAGGCTCTTCCTTGGAATAGTCTGACTGCAGAGTTGCAGTTAGGCATTGATTAGGAGAATATGAATAGCAGAGGTCAAAAAACATGCCGAGAGTTGTGCTCATGGCTCGTAGGTGTGTAAAATCACATTCACAGGCACTCTTCAGTTTACTAGTGTAGGTGAAACCTGGGAGAATTGGTAAAATTAATCCTGTCATCATACCCTTTTCAGTAATACACTCCCTATATTTTTTGTAACTGTAAACATGAAATTGCTTGTAGCATTCATGCCTTAGTGATATTCATGAACCCTGGGACTGCTAGAGAAGAGGGTGAGAACCTCTGACATTCATTTAAAAATCAAAGATTGTTTCACCTGCTGACCACAGCTCTGACTTCAGGTAGCAGCATAAACCTTATACTATAAACCGTGCTCCAGAAAGTATTTCAAAGCCATCCCAAAACCCTGACACAGAATTTTTTTTTCCCTATTTTCATGTTTCAGTTCAATGTCCTATGACACAAGAAGAGCCCTGGGAATTACAGTAGCCTAACAGATACCATCTAGAAGGCTTTCTCAGAAAAAAGGCAAGGCCTTTCAACTAACAATGCTGTAATACTATAACGCGTGTCATATTTTTTCCCCAAAATCTCAGAGCTAGAATTATCTACATTTTGTCCTGCAAAACAAAAAATCCATCTGTAATAGGTGGAATAAAATATTTAAACTAAAAAGCAAAATGGACTGTACATTCTAAGAGTATGATAGTATCAAAATATCAAATCAGGAATAGATCCATGTTTTGTGTGGTATTTACAAGTCAATTTAGGAAGAAGTGTTGATCTAAGAAGAAAATATAGATAAAATGCACCCTTCGAAATACAAGGCAATATTAGAAGCAATAAATACTAGATCATCATGTCTAAAGTTAACAAAACCAAAACTAAACCAAAGAGCAAACTGACCAACCCGATCTCCTGTGACAAGATAACCCAGCTACTGGATGAAGGAAAGACTGTTGATGATGTATTCTTAGATTTTCAAAAACCCTTTGATACTGTTCCCCACAAAATTCTTGTAGACAAACTGGCTACTCATGGCTTGGATGAGCACACTGTCTCCTGGATAAAACACTGTCAGGACAGGAGGAGGGCCCAGAGAAATGTGGTCAATGGAGTTAAATCTAGTTGGTGACCAGTCACTAGTGGTGCTCCTCAGGGATCTGTGTTGGGACCACTTCTCTTTAACATCTTTATTGACAACCTTGATTCCGGCATAGAGAGTGTCATCAGTAAGTTTGCAGATGACAGGTTAGGTGGCAGTGTTGATCTGAATGACTTGGATAGGCTAGATCAATGGGCCAACACTAATGGGATGAGTTTCAACAAGGCCAAATACCAGGTCTCGCACTTCGGTCACAACAACCCCAAGCAGTGCTGCAGGCTTGGGGTAGTGTGGCTGGAGAGCTACCTGGCAGAATGGGATCTGGAGATTGTAATAGACAGTCAGATGAATATGAGCCAGCAGTGTGCCCAGGTGGCCAAGAAGGCCAATGGCATCCTGGCTTGTATTAAAAATCCTGTGGCCAGCAGGAGTAGGGAGGTGATTGTCCTTTTACACTCAGCTCTGGTGAGGCCACACCTCAATTATTGTGTTCAGTTTTGGGCACTGCAATACAAGAGAGATGTGGAGGTGCTGGAGCGAGGCCAGGTGAGGGAAATGAAGCTGCTGAAGGGCCTGGAGAATAAATCTTATGATGAGTGACTGAGGGAGCTGGGGATGTTTAGTTTGAAAAAGAGGATGCTGAGGGGAGACCTCATTGCTGTCCACAGCTACCTGAAGGGACATTGTGGAGTGGCTGATGCTGGTCTCTTCTCACAGGTAATTGGAGACAGAACAAGGGGGAATGGCTTCAAGCTGAGACTGAGTAGGTTTAGATTGGATATTAGGAGAAACTTTTTCATGGAAAGAGCGGTCAGGCACTGCAATGAACTGCCCAGGGAGGTGGTCGAGTCACCAACCCTGGATGTGTTTATAGGTCTTTTGAATGTGGTGGTTAGGGATATGGTTTAGGGTGAATCTTATAGAGTAGGGTTCTAGGTTGAACTTGGTGATCCTGAGGGTCTTTTCCAACCTTGATGTTTCTGTGATTCTGTGAAACTACTTTAGATCTGTTTCTTGGGTTTTCTGTATTTCCTTGTCTGTTTACTGATAGTAAGCATTGCTGAAAGCGGTACATAAAATTATAATGAACTTAGTATTAAAACTTAGTAAATTATTTTTCTTGAATTACATGGCACTGTGAATAGTTTGATATGCTAAAAATAATGCCAGTATCTTACCTAGATAAAGTACTCCTGTATGACATAGATTCTACTCTATACCTAATATAGTTACCTTTCGAAAACCCTGTATCTGTCCTTGAAAAGCTTTGCTTCTCTTTTAAGTCTCTGAAGCTGTGGTTCAGTGGGAGCAATTGAGGACTGGGCACAAGGAACCAATACTAAGAAAGTATTTTATACAATACTCAAATGAAACGAGGACAAACTAAAGTATTTACTTTAAAGGTTGGTGGAAAACTGTAGCAAGTTTGAAAATTCTGTTGGTCACTGATCAGAGAAAATCTGTCATGTTGTAAAATGTCTTGAGATTACTCCCACAAGGAAGTATCAGCTGAAAAAGAGATTAAGATTTCGGAGGAAAAATGTAAGTATCCGGGTTGTTTAGATGATTTCTATTTCATATTTTTCAGGACTACTTGCTCAATTTTGACTGTAATAAGTTGATGACAAAACATGATGGAAGACTGAAAAACAACAAAAGCAGAACAGAAATTCAGGTTTTCGCTTGTGTAAATCAAGACATAGTTTAGAGGGTGAAAGAAATAAAATTTATATGTAAAATTAATTTGATCATGTACTGAAGTTGCAAGTGATATTTTTCACCCTAGTGATAGCGCTTATGCAATACAAGATACATGGTTCAGAGTAAATTTTTTCTGGTCTGGTGCCAGGAGAGACTTTGACTGATGTGAAATACTACATGTTTGGCATCAACATAACAGGGTGTGTCTGCTTTTACAAATGCATTTGAAGATGATAATACCCCTAAGCATAGTTGTTATTATAATTTCCTGATTATCTTGCTCTTTAGGAAGATTACTGTAGATGCCAAGACAATGTAACATGGAGCATTCTTTTCCTTGGCAAACTCGATGAAGTGTGATTGGAACAGCTACCTTCTAATTCAAATGCCTAACCTGTTGTGTTGCTCAAGTATACTACTTGGAAATTCCTCATATAATTTGTATAATTTCTCCAGAACCTAAATGCCCTAGGAATTGCAAAACATCTCTCTACTCCTCTTCTGAAAACCATTTTTGCTGGCTTTATATCTTTTTTCTTTTTCATCCCTTCAAACTTCTAATCATATAGTCCCTACTAGATCTTCTCACCGTGGCTGAAACTAGAATGAGGAGCCTGAGGACATTTGTCTATGTATCTACACTCGCATTTTACCTTCAAATTAAAACTGTCTTTTCACTCTTTCTATAATCTTCACTCTTAAGAATCCCCAAAGTGGAATGTTTTTTGTCTACATAGACTGTTAAGGTTACCCTTCAAAGCATACAAGTCATTTGCCAGCCACAGCAAGAACCTGAATATTGAGGTTCTTCAGAGACAGAGGCTAGCATGTTAGATCATGCCTGCCAGGATCATCAGGAAATGCACCAGAAAAGGTAGATAAGCAACCTGAGAGGAAAGCTATGATTGTAGTAATTCAGGCATGTCAGAGTAGATCCCAGAAACATGTAGAGCTAACCAGTGCTCCTTTAGTTGAGTTTTCCACAGAATATAGACACTAGGGAATCCTGCCTTGGTAGGGGAGTTGGACTTGATGATCTCTGGAGGTCCCTTCCAACCTCTAAAATTCTGTGATTCTGTGATTTCCTTCAAGAAAAAAAGGTATCTAGCTTTATGTGTTTGAATGCACATGTTACTTTGCATATGGTTTAGTGTTGACCCTTCAGTGCTGGGTTGAGGGTTGGACTGGTTGATCTTTGAGGTCTCTTCCAATCAGACATATGCTGTGATTCTGTGATAAATATACATGCATGTTTGTGATCATGGTACAGAGGTAACTCAACAGCCTCATAATTCACCCTTAGTAGCAGATTCTAATGCCTCAAAATTTTTCCAAGGAGTTCAGATTAGACTTTGTGTTACCAATACATGCGTAACTATTGCCATTGATAAGTCTATTGTCTAGAAAATAGGCTGTTTATTTACATAGTTTACTTTTTGACCCCGTATCAGTAGTATTACTGGGTTTTGGGGTTGTTGTTGGGTTTTGGTGGGGGTTTGTTGGTTGGTTGTTTTTTTTTAAATAAACTCCAGAGAAGACTGCACTTCTTTCTTCAAAGGAGTGTTTATCAAAAACCCTTGACAAAATGAAAAAAAAAAAAAAAGGTATTTTTGTGTTACCTATTTGCATTCATGTTTATTGTTTCTTTTGACAATTATCCTTGTATTGAACATATACCTGGATTTCTTTAAACAAAATAGAGCTTTAAAAAGTAGAGTTTCAGCTGAGCTGATTTAACTTTTAACATTAAAGGCCCCTTTTTTTTTTTTTTTATGTGACTTAAAATATGTAGTGACTTTTTACCAAATTCATTTTAAATGTGATTGAAATCAGGTTGTCAAAGCTTTCCTTCAGACTCTTATTCTTGCCTTGTTTTTCTGTCCTCTTCATAGCTTTCCATTTCAACCAGGCCTCTACTGTTTATAGTAGAAATTGTAATATCAAAGTTTTGTTATCTGCTACTGTTGTGTCCATACTTGGTGATGAGGACACAAGAATCCTGCCTAGATGGCTCTGACTGCAATTAGGGCACAAAGCACTTAATTCTAAGCCATATCCTGTTCTGTATAAACTATTTCTCTGTTCAGTCCAAAATTTCAAGGATAGTCTCATAAACACAAACATAGTCATGTAAGGTCAGAAAATTCCAAAGAGTGAGTCTGTATGCACTGCACTTACTGATCCTCTGCTGCTAACTCACCATAGAAACAAACCATGCTGAAGCTTTGCGATACTCAGTTTATGAGAATATGGTGTTATTTGAAATGTAGCAAGGTGTTAGATATCACAGTAATCCAAACTTGGCATGCTTTCTCAGGAACCACACAATCAAATAAAATAGAGCTTGAAGACACTTGTAAAAGTATTCTGTATCCCAGAGGAGAATAACTGCTCCAAAGTGTTCCCAAAGATGCTTCTTAAGCAGGTCCAGTGACAGGGATTTTTCATTCTCTATGCAATTCATTGTACTCCACCACTATGCCTACTGTTGGAAAGTTTCTTCTTAACTTTAGTGAAATCTCCCTGCTTTCAGTTCAAGGTGATTCTTGCTTGTCCTACCCATGGAATAAAATTAATTAGTTCCTTGCAGAAACATATGGAAGACTGTTATTGCTTTTGGGTTGTTCCTTCTTTATCTGTCTTATGATCAGACTTTGCTATCCCAGGTTGTTTAGCCTAGAGAACAGGAGGCTCAGAGGTGACCTCATTGCTGTCTACAACTACCAGAAAGGAGGTTGTAGCCAGGTGGGGGTCAGTCTCTTCTCCCAGGCAACCAGCAACAAACACAGTCCCAAGTTGTGCCAGGAAAGGTATAGACTGGATATTAGGAAAAAGTTCTTCACAGAGTGATTTGCCATTGGAATGGGCTGCCCAGGGAGGTGGTGGAGTCACTGTCCCTGGAGGTGTTCAAGAAAAGACTGGATGAGGCACTTAGTGCCATGGTCTGGTTGATTGGATAGGACTGGGTGATAGGTTGGACTGGATGATCTTGGAGGTCTCTTCCAACCTGGTTGATTCTATGATTCTCCCCTCACCCTCCTCTTTTCCCGGCTAAACAATCCAAATTCCCTCAACTGTTCCTTTTAAGACTTGTTCTCTACACCTTTCACCAGCTTCATAGCCCTCTGGATGCACTCCAGCAACTCAATGTCCTTCTTGTAGTGAGGACCCCAGAACAGTATTTCAAGTGTGACCTAACCAGTGCCCAGTACAGGAGCACAGTCACTTCCCTACTCCTGCTGACCCCACTATTCCTGATACAGGCCAGGATGCTGTTTGCCTTCTTGGTCCTGACAACATTGTTGGCTCACGTTCAGACAGCTGTCAACCATCATGCCTTTTATGCCAGGCAAACTTCCAGCCACTGTGCCCCAAACCTGTAGTGGTGCATGGGGTTGATGTGACCCAATGCCAAGGCCTGGCACATGGCTTTGTTAAACCTTGTACAACTGACCTCAGTCCCTCAATCCAGCCTGTCCAGGTCTCTTTGCAGAGTCTTCCTACTCTCAAGCAGATCAACATTCCATGAAATTTAGTGCCATCCACAAAATTATTGAGGATGCAGTCAATGTGGAACCCAGACATGAACTGTCTTCTCCACTGACAATCAATTGGATAATTCAGTGGTAGCTGTTGCACTTTCCCTCCATAGAGCAAAAGCTTGATAGGACTATCTTGATAATATTTCCTTTGTAGTTGTAGTCTCACTCAGGTCTCCGGATATGGATTGGTAAGCACAGTGGTAAATCAGTTACTGTTCAAATAATTGGAACCTTTTCAATCAATAACTTCATTAAATATGTGATTCCTCACATTTTGATTAGTGTAATTACCCTTATTTGTAATTATTTTGGTAACATCTAGGTTCATACTTTGATGGATAACTTTGGTTTCTAGCTCACCTAGCATTGGGATGGGGGAATCTGTGCTTATAGTCTTTGTGTCAGCATTCTTTTACTGGTCACTGTGTAGAATGTTATTTAACTGAAAGTAAGTTATAAAGGCAAAGGTATTTATTTCTGCCTTCTAAATGGCTAGGGTTATTCTATGGTAAATATTATTTTGGCGTGTTTTTTCTTCAGATGTTATTTTACATCTCAGTATTATTTAGCAAAACTACTTAGTCTTCACATCTCTCGAATTTAGGTTCTATTCTAGGAATCTCACTGCTGACCAGGGCAAAAAAATTGTATGTTTCTGTTTAGTTTATATCTGTCTCACCTTTTGGCTTACTTAATCTTCTGATTCTAATTTTTTGTTAATAATTTGCATAATAATCTCCAAGCTGATTTGTCTTTCATTTCTAAATTTCTCTCTCAGATTTATGTGTTAAACTGCCTTCTAACAACCTAATGTTATAATGCTTCCCTTGATACTATGTTTCATTCTCCTCCCACATTTGCTCTGTATTTTGATTTTAGTACAGATGGGACCACTCTTGGTTTCATTTGCATCAGTTCCTTTACTATTTATAAATTATCAAACCATCTATTATTCCACCTAAGCCAATACCATGTTGTTTCAGACTACTTTAATTGAAGGTAGACTTCACAGCCAATAAGCGAATGTCTGCAATGGACAAAACTCCTTTCGGGACATGAATACATACACATTTCCACCATATATACATAATGTTATATAAATGTGTATTAATTTTAGGAATATTTTTTGTCACACATGGATTATTTGTATTGATGGTTATTCTTTTCATTGCCATTTCACAGTTAAATGTCTTTTGCATATCTGCTAGATAATTTACATGGGGAATAGTCAATAGCAGTTTTGATGTGGAAAGCTAGTATGTGCCACCATGACCACGTTCTGTTTGTGTAAAACTAAGAGATTAGCTCTTCCATTTAGCTATTATGTGTCCTAGTTTTCTAAAAATAATACCACATGGAAGAAAACAACAGTGGCAGGTCATTTGTGAGCTTGTGGTGGTGGTATTTGATGTGTGCACTGTTTTTGTTTTCATTTCATTAATTCAGTTAGTCACTGTGTAATGTAAGTAGTAGGAATGAAGCAGGGTAGATTGCCTTCTCCTGTGTTTACCAAAGGAAAGTTAAGTTCAGACATGTGGGATGAAAGAAAGGAGATTGTCACAACTTTGGTGCTGTGGGCCTCCTAACCCTTGACATTTGCATTCTTCAGGTGGTCCCAGTTTTGGAGGCAGCATTTGGTGTAGCTGAAATGGGTCATGTTATCCGTGATCTGACATGTAGCCCTAATGACCAATGCAGATGGATGTCTGCTCGAGATCCCCGATAATACCACCAGGGATTGAAGCAAGCCGCTGTTATGGGTCTTTTGTTTCTAGTTTTTGGTCAACCAAAATAATGAGAAGGAAAAACAAAGAAGTTGTTTTTGAAAGTGTTTAGTATCCATTAAATTGGGTTATATAGAGTGAAACTATATTGACTTTATAAAATGAAATATGGTAGCTGCTAAGGTATTAGTGCCCTGTATTTATTTAGCATCTTTCAAATGGGGAAAAGCAAGACAATTAAAAAAAAAAAAAAACCAAAACAAAACAAAAAACCCTACCAAAACAATTAGAGTGAAAAAAAATCTTGTAATTAACTATTATTTTTCACAAAACTAGTCTAATTACAAATCAGTCATGGTAAAATGAAAGGTCAATAACTACAGATGCATAATTTTTCTCTGATAGATTGCTGTTTGAAAATAGGTTTATGACAATTATGTGATTAATTTCCTTTTATTAAACAGCATTATGAGACTTCATGTTGCATTCATCAGTTTATTACTGTTACTTTTTCTTTTCAGTTGCAAATTAATCCTGGATAACATCAGGGCAGAATAGAAACTCAGGTAGATTGAAGATCTCTTTTTTTTAGTATTGCTTATATTTCAGGGAAGACCACAAATCTGAATCAAAATCAGAACCTCAATATGCTGAAACCAGCAGCATCATTTTAACAAACCAAACCACACGAAAAAACCCCAACCAATCAACTAAATCAAGAAAAACAAAACACTGAAGTCCAAGAGAATGAGGGCTAGATTCAGGGAAATTCTTATGTTTTTAAGATGAGGAGTATAATTACAGAAGATAAACTGTGGTGCAGAAGTACTTTCCTGACTTGCCATCTGTCTCTCAAAAGTGCTCTGACTTTTTATCTTGAAGTTCCCCAGGCATGAAGAAGTGTTCTCCTGGACAAACACAGAGTTTCCCCAGCCTTAGAAAATCTGAGAAGCCTGGGAATCCAGGAACCGTGCATTCATTTGCACAAATCCCTGTAGCATCATTACAACAGATATTTTCAAGTATATTCAGTGTTCACTTAGTAATGTTCTTTAGGGTTGTGCTCAGTACAACACTTGGTGGCAACCACCACTTTCTGGGGAAATAACTTAAGGTCAGTTTTATGTCCAAGGCTGTTGCTTTCCTTTTGAGCATAATTTAGTTTCAAGCATTGCAAGAGGGATATGGATGTGCTGGAACGTGTCCAGAGAAGGACCACGAGGATGATCAGAGGGCTGGAGCACCTATCCTATGAGGAGAGTCTGAGAGAGTTGGGACTGTTCAGTTTGGAGAGGAGAAAGCTCCAAACTGACCTTATTGTGGCCTTTCAGTATCTTAAGGGGGCCTACAAGAAAGCTGGGGAGGGAATTTTTAGTATGTCAGATAGTGCTAGGACTAGAGGGAAGGGAACAA
>VWYK01009338.1:1811-20993 GCA_013399775.1 Semnornis frantzii | reverse complement strand
AAAGGAGTATATATGTGATCTTGGAGAGAAGGGGAAGATGAATCGCTTTGCCTTTATTTCCCAATATTTAGTTTTGTGTAAGGATCTTCTTGAAAATGTACTGTTTCCTGCTCCTTGGTTTTAGTATCCTTGATAGCCTTCGATTGGTTTCTGCAGAGCTTTGTCAGAAGAAATAAAGGACCACAATAATAATGCTTGGGCAATTAAAGTTACATGAACTGAGACAATTCAGCTTCATGCCATCTCCAGTGTATTCATGAAGGCAATCATGGATGTTAGTTTTTACAGGTTCAACTTCAGAATCTGGTCTGCTTCTCTTGAGAAGCACCCATGCTATAAAGGAGCACAGATACCTTCAAGATTACATCAATGTTGTGTAAATAGTTTTTTTCAATCGACTTAGGATTTGGAGTGCTCATAAATTACTTTTCCAGATCAGTAAATCACTACAAATCTCTCACCTATCATAGCAACAATAGCATGTAGCACTCTTTTGCCCTACTTCCATCCAGAGACTTGTTTTTAAAACATTTTTAAACGAGAAGAACCAGAGCACCATATGCTGTTCTTGTAATCTTTTGGATAATAGTGAATGACAGCCTACTGTGTCCTCTCAAGAACTGCTCCAGGACATTGGGCTGGTACTCATTATGGGAGTGTGAGAGAATTATGTTTCTTCCCAACTGTTAAAACTAACATTCACCTAGTTTACTTTCAGCTCTAGCCTTTCATCTTTGTGCTGTTAAAAAAAAAAAAAAACTTGAAGAACTCTGTGGATTCCCTTGGAAGCAGATTGATTTTAGTAGTAGCAGTAGTAGTAGTAGTGGTAGTAGAGAAGTGCAACAGGTGATGAGGGAGAGACAATTTTTCCTTTTGGTTTCATCTGACAATACAAAATATTCGTGCTCTGCCTTTGAGCAGTCCAGCCTACCAATACTCCAGCTGCTGATATAAACCTGGGAACAGAAATTTGGGCTAGAAAATGAAACACAAATTTGTATGGGTTTGTAGCAGTTATTAGAATAGCTAGGGAATAGCTGGTAAACATTTAATATCATGAATGGTAGATAAGAAATAATTTGGTGTTAAAGTCTTAAAGCAATTACTAGATGTAATTACATAGGGTTTTTTAAATGTTTATGCTAAATAGTAAATGCATAACAGAAGCAACATTATTTAGAACCCCAGTGAATTGAGTCTCATAAATATCAGGTCAGTCTTTAAGACTTGCTTTGGATTTTGTTGGGTTTTTTACGTTCGCACATATAGTTCAGTGGTTGTGGTAGTTGGGCTACGATTGGACGCAACCTTAAAGGTCTTTCTCAACCTTAGTGATTCTACAATTCTATTTTATGATTTAATATTTTAAGAATGATTCAGACTTCATGCTGTAAATATCAATATTGACCCCAAAGTAGGTTTCTGTTTTGAAAAGTTCCATTATTGCAGTGTTCTAGAAACTCCCCAATGTGCCTTCTTTGGGGAAAGATGCACAAGATGACATAGAAGTTCCACTGTAATTCTGAGTGAAATGGGGCAATCTCCCACGCCTGAATTAACTTTGGACATCTTTAGAGGTTTCTTCTTTCACATAAAACCTTGGGTAATTTCTATCAGTAGTCTGATCCACACTTTTGTTCTCTTTTTGTCCTGGCAGGCACTCAAGACTTCCCTTTAAGTCCCAGCAACTTAAAGTTGCATTTCTTTTAACAAAAGTCATTGCCGAATTAGAGGTGAGAGTATATTAAACAGGGAAATTCATCCTCAATGCAAATACAAAGTACGTTCTGGAAAGATAGGGAAAGGGCTGAATGATCAACAGGAACTTTGAGAAGTTGTAGGTAGGGAAGAGATTAAAAGAATTTTTAAAGGCTTTGCTTTAGGGCCAAGTGAAAGGGAGCTGGCCCAGCATAATTCCTCTCATCACAAATGAGTTTGCTCACAGTTTGTAATTGAATTTCTTTGAAATATAGTTTCTATAAAGCCTCTATGCTGCCCTCACTTTGTGCTGACATACTCTATTCTGGCCTTGGAAATGAACAAAAAAAATCCCTTATATTCACTGTTTCTGAAAACTTTGTCTCACCTAGATTGGATTTACTCACTAGTACTTATTCCTTGCGTTTCACACCTTTTAACACAGCACTCAAGAAGAGCAGCAGCTGTTAAATGTGCATAGAAATTGGGGCTTTTAGAAAGTTCCAAAAATCAGTAACGCTTAATTATTGTCTGCTTTGCATTAATCAAATTGTGAACATTTAGCCTGAAATACTAAGGTTATGAGAAGTTACATATCAAGCAAAGATCATCTAAGTACAGCTGTCATTCCCATAGGTGTAGAACTAGAATAAGATGTAACAACACACAGCACCCCTTTAACATTTCAGGGACATTCTCCAGTCCTACCCTTGTCAGTCAGAGAAATTATTTTTTAAAATTACACCAACGAAAAGTGGCAATAAAAAATATTTAAAGTAGTTTCCACTATACTGTCCAGCAAAGAGCTAACCCAGGTTTTTTGAGCGATCTTATATAATAGATGTGGACATTTCAGCTCCATAAGTCTTTTATATTATGTCTAATTTTCCCTTCTGGGTGGTAAGGCAGGCTTTTAAGAAAGATAATCAGACATAGTTGTGATCTAACACCAGTGCCAAGGTCTGGGAATGGATTTTGGAAGGCCAGCTTTGGGCTGTATAAATGACATTAAGGAAAGAGGTGTCTGGAAAAAATCAGGATTCACCACTGTCCTGTATCTTAGGCTTTAGTACAAATGGGGGTGGGCGGAGGGCATCAGTGCAGGAAATGACACCCTCCTTTCATTCTTGGAAGGAAAACAACAGTTATTTTGGTTTTTAGCATTTCTGATAGTTTAAGAGTTTGGCACCTGGAAATTCAGAGTTAGTGGGATTTTCTGAATTAGTGGGATTTTCAAAGTTGAGAGTTGAATCTAGATGTAGCTGAAGTGAGAATTCCTGAAGTCCTGAATTTGAAAACCGATGTCCTCAAATGACAGATAGAAGTGGTCCTATTTAGCCTTTCAAAATAAGACTTTCTGAAACTGAGCCAGTATTGCTCACTGCATATCAGAAAAAGTAGTTCACACTTAGAAATTATTTTACCGTTTTCCTTATATCTTCATCAAAGAGTTATGAATGCTTTATACTTTGGTATCAGCAAGGGAGCCCTTTAGGAATATCTCCAAACTAACTTTTCAAGGGCTTGTGTTTATTGAGATGGATCAGAGAGGGACCACGAGGATGATCAGAGGGCTGGAGCGTCTCTCCTATGAGACTAGACTGAGAGAGTTGGGTTTGTTCAGTTTGGAGAAGAGAAAGCTCTGAGGAGAGCTTATTGTGACCTTTCAGTATCTGAAGGGGGCCTACAAGAAAGCTGGTGAGGGACTTTTTAGGATGTCAAATAACAATAGGACTTGGGGGAATGGATGCAAGCTAGAGGAAGGCAGACCAGACCTGCCTGGATGCATTTCCATGTGATTTGGTACAGGTGATCTTGCTCTGGCATGGGGGTGGAACTAGGTGATCTTTCAGGGTCACTTCCAATCACATTCTGTGATTTAGATTAGACATTGGGAAGAAGTTCTTCAGCATAAAGGTGGCGAGACACTGGAACAGGTTGCCCAAAGAGGTGGTTGAAACCCCATCCCTGGAAGTTTTTAAGGCCAGGCTGGTTGTGGCTCTGGGCAGCCCGATCTAGTGGAAAGTGTCCCTGCCCATGGCAGGGTAGTTGGAACTAGATGGTCCTCGAGGTCCCCTACAACTCTGACAGTTCTGTAATTCTGTAATTCTGTAAATCTCTGATATGGAGATAGGTACTGATACCCTTACAAGACCCATGATACAAGACTGCTTTCTGAATACACTTGGTAAAGTTGCACTGGGTCTTGCATGATGATGCAGCCAGTTTAATTTGTGAAAGGTGGACAGGACTTCCTGACAGAGGTTGGACCGCTGCAAGCATTCCAGCTTGTGGAAATGGTGTACAGCTTTATCTGGAGTCAGCACATTGTGTTGCTGTCAAAAGCACATGGCCTTTCTCCTGTAGTTTTCCTGGGCCAACACGTGAGTGAGCACCAACATGGTGGTGTAGCTGTTCCCTGATTCAAGTTCCGCACATTAGAGACAGGGAACCAGAGAAACACTCTGACAACACACTGGGGAGCAGGTGAGGGTTATGTCTAGGGCTTTTACTTTTGCCAAGCCAAAGCCTTTTGGCATGAGGGTGTGCCCTTGGAGTATCTTGTGGCATAGGCAAGTCATGACTTACAATGTAAAAAGAATTTGCATTTGTGTTAAGGTCAGTTTGTGAAAATCTCAGCATAGAAAATCTCAGCATAGACATAGCTTGAGAAATATGACGGAGCATTTGGAGCATAAGCCGCAGAGATCAGAAATATTGTAGTGGGGATTTGAGCATTTTTTCCACATTAACTTGGTAAAAGATGTAATGAGGTTGTGACTGCCATTGTTCTTTCTAATGTTTGGGTTTTGTCATGCCCCACATTGAGATGCATGGCTGTTATACAAACACATAATGCAGTTCTCCTTACACTTGCATCTATTTTTCAATCGGTGTACAAGTGTTTACATAAAAACTAAATATGTCCTTAGCATCGAGACTTTTACTGAGAAACTCTGCAATGAAATAAAGCTTTTCTATGTCCTTTGTTATTTTAAATATTTATTAATAACTTAAAAAGAAAATCCATATCTCTAGTGAGTCCCTTGTAATCATTTTTGTTCTCTATTAAAGGTAATATATAGGAGTATTATGCAGGGTTTAAAAATCTCAAACTGACAATATTTTACTTCCCCAAGTTCACAACAGGCAAGTCCCATACTATTGAATTTTTGTTGTTGTTGTTCACATGCTAGTATGCAATTTCCTTTGTCTGAATATAAGGTGTGTAGGCTTTTCATAGATTCTAAGCATATCATTATACATTATTCTATGCTAGGACACTGTTGAAACTATGGAAAGCTGTTAAGCATAATTTTCTGCCAACTGAATTTCCCGAGCATTGCTGTTAATCAAAGTAATTGTACAAGACTGGTGTCTAGATGAGAGTAGCTGTTTGGCTCTAGGTTATCAGAATATGATTTTTAAATGTTTCTGATTAACAGCAGTGATCAGGAAATTCTTATCTGTGAAAAGTGAATTTTAATAGGTCTGAAGAACCCACAAGAGTTAGATATTGAACAAGAGAAAGAAAAAAGATTTAAATATGAAATTTAGACACTGAGACTCGAGTAACATACAGTGCAGTCTCTGCCTAACCTGTGCAGCCAAGTCACAACTGCTGGGGGTAAATGTCCTCTCACTCCAGCATTTAGAAAATGTAGATATGAATTTGAAGGTTTTTTGGGTTTTTTGGTTGTTTTTTTTAAATCTCCATGGTATTATGATAAAGGTGAATGACAGGTTTTGATTACTAGAACTGAGCAAACATTAGAAATTTCTTAACTAGGTCCAGAATATATAGCAAATTAATAAGCTCTGTCTTTATCCAGTATTTTTTTAATGTCTGATTTCTTTTTACCTTGCTACTGCTAGAAGGTACACCTTGCTGCAGTAGGTGGACAAATAGTGCATTTCCAGAAGTGTAAACTGCTTTCTTAACAAGACTTCACATAGAAGTGTCTTTCACTGAGTAGTTTTCTTTAACCTTCAATAATTTTGTTATTCAATAATTGTTGGAGTGGGTCCAGATGAGGGCTATGAAGATGATCAGAGGGCTGGAGCAGCTCTGCTGTGAGGTCAGGCTACAAAAAAGTTGGGGCTCTTCAACTTGGAGAAGGCTTCAAGGAGACCTTAGTAGCCTTCCAGTAGCTGAAGGGGGCCTACAGGAAGGCTGGGGAGGGACTATTTACAAGGTCTTGTAATGACAGGACAAGGGGCAATGGGTTTAAACTGGCAGAGGGGAGATTGAAAGTGGATGTTAGGAGGAAGTTGTTTGCAGTGAGGGTGGTGAGACACTGGCACAGGTTGCCCAGGGAGGTTGTGGCTGCTCCCTCCCTGGAGGTGTTCAAGGTCAGGTTGGATGAGGCCTTGAGTGACCTGTACTAGTGGGAGGTGTCCCTGCCTATGGCAGGAGGTTGGAACTAGATGAACCTTGAGGTCCCTTCCAACCTTACCATTCTATGATTCTATAATGGATTTGAAACAAAGTGTTTTGCTGTCTAAATTAATTTATTTTATTCTGAAGTTTGTTTCAAATACCACCAAAAGCACAAATTAAATGTAGGTATAGAGTGATGTGATGGCTCAAAGTAGCTTGAGAAAAATTCTGTTAATTTTTCTATGGTTTGTGGATTTTCCATGGATACTCTTGCTTTAGGAACATCATTAAATGGTGGCCAATATCACTAAGTTGTCTCCTTGCCATTGCAGCCAACCATATCAAATAATGTCTTCAGAAACTGATCAGATTCCTGCTCATAATGTTACTGTGTTTTGCTTTCACTTCTGTTTATGTGCATTCCAAAACTGCATTACTTTGATGGTTCAAAAGGTTTTGATTTCTAATGGAAATGCATTAATGGCTGTGTATTCTTGTGCTCACTTTGTCAGTTAGTTGTGGCTTGGGACCTTTCTTGAACATAAATAACTACATGCTTTGTAGCCTTCATCACACTGAACTAAGGAAATCCAGGTGTTCTACTATTTTGATTAAAGTTGTATGGTAACCTGCAGCAGCTTACAACCCTGTATCCTTAAATGGATATGCAAGGTGCATTAAACTACCAACCTCAACAGAGGTTGAAAATGCTCTTCTTTGGGTTTGCCACTGGAAGCGTAGGATTTGAGGGAAGTGTAGTAACAATCCCAAGTCATGACAGTGGAATGGATGGGGTACTAAATCACCAATGCATGCAGGTTTTGAATTGGTGAGTGAAGCAGTACAGGGTGTGGAAGAGCTTGAGGTTAACACAAGTTAATTCTTGCTTGACTAAAATAAAAAAGGTGGCAGAGTAGAGATAAATATTTCTGAGGAATTAGTGACACTCTTCACCTTGCTTGTACCTAGCTAATTTTAATCTTTGACTTCAATAGAAATTATATCCTTCACTGTGATAAGAAGAAAGCCACCAGCAGCATATATACCTCAACTACTACAGCAGTTAATTTTTTAGGTGCATATTTACCAAAGCAAAATCTAGGACTGGAAGTAAATATGTATGTTTTCTGAGCCAGGCTTAGCAAAGTTCAGTCTTTCTGAATGAGATTCACAACCAGTCTCCTAAGCAGAGGAGCCCCCTACCTAAAATCTGCTAACAGTACTGGACTTGCACTTAGGGATAGAAATCTTATATGGAGAAGTTCCTCCTTGACTGACAGAAGATACCACCTGATTGAGGAAGCAGGTGAAATAACAACTTTGAGATCATAAAAGAGAGTTTAGATTAAAAGTGCCCAAATATTTTTCCTTGTTTTAACTAGTGACTCTAAGTGTTCAATATTTTTTGTAATATGGCTGAGACCAAAGCATTCTCATTATTTAGGAAGTGTTAGCATAGTGTGTTGTGTACTGAGAACGTGACACTTTTTGATTTTTCCAATGTCCTCTTCACTTCCTCTTCCACAACATCTTCACTGTACAGGAATCACAAAAAGTAAAACAAGGACTCCTCTCAGAAACAAGCCATTCATTAAGGAATCTTCCTAATCCTATTTCCTATTGCTGCAGGATCCCTCAGACTGAAGGGAAAGGCACTGAATGCTCCACTCAGTAATCCTTGCTGAGAAAGTCACAAATACCAAAATGATTGCAGGTCTTTGAAAGGGGAAAAAAAGACACAGCTGTACCCACCTTTACTCAGTCACTGTCCTCCCACAGTAGTTTCAGGGCATAGGCAGCAAGTTATGAGCTGTAGCTATTTCAGTTACTGAGTATCGAAGCAGGGCTGGAGTTTAGATAGATCCTGACATCTGCTACTACTTCATAGCTAACTCCCAGCTGTTCTCTGCTTAGACAACTTGCTGTTCACTCCAAGGCACCTTACTCTCACAAACTGGGAGAAATTGGGGAAAATACTGCTGGATTTTACTTTGAGGTCTCAGTTCCTAAGTGTTCACTGCCTCTGTTACTCAGTTTAGTTCATCATGCCTAATTGATCCTCATGCCTGAGTATTTTGTGGTGAAATAGTTAAATTAACTGCAAAGTAATTAAAATTTGGTTGTTGGTACACTTTCCTTCAGTAACTAATTAATTTTTGCCCTTGTAAAAACCCAACACCTGTACATAATGTCTGATTAAATGGCAATATGTCTTTCACTGTGAATAGAGTATTGATTTCCAAAGCAACAAATATTTTTCCCTCTACCCCTAAACTGAATGTAAACAAAAAGGGCCAGGTACAGCTAGGATTTTGTATATTGCTACAAGTGGCATGCTGTCATCACCTGCAAATGTGTGTTCAGAGTCAGTCAATACAAACATGTAAGTAGACTGGGATATTTAAGAATGTGTGTGCCAGGCATATTTTAATTACATATCATGGATTTATTACATATAATTATAAAGATATGTTCATACCCAATGTAATGGTCTCCTGTGATTCAGAAAATCTAAAATGAGTGCTGCTTCCTCTTCAGGGTCAGATTATTTTCCATAATATGAAACAGAAAATTCATTTTTCAGCTAAGTGCAAAATGTGGTTATTACCAAATTTTAATTAAGAATTGTTTGTCTGATTTAGAAGATAATAGAGAGAAAATATTTATTTTCTTCTACTTGCCAAAAGGTGATCATACTTACAAAATTCACTGAGATTGTCCAAGAAAGAGCATAAAATCCTCATCCATCACGGAGAGCCCCTGGTCAGGGAATGACAGTGCAGTAAATATCTTCAGCAGCTGCCTTTTAATGTACAAGCTGTTTTTCAGTAGGAATTTTCAGCACTCACATAAAACACACTGTCATGAGTGACTGCCTGTGCTCCAAAGTCATTACTATTGGGATGATGGAACATCTTTCAGCGAGTAACCAAAAAACTTTAAATGTCATGTCAAGTTTGTCGAAGCCATTTTCAAGCCCTGCTCAAGGTTACATGAATATTGAGTACACCTGGTTTTAAAAAGTTTGAGATCTATGAGAGTGGTCACTCACATACTTGTTCTGAGAACAGTCACTTGGTTTGGTGGGGAGAACAGAAAAAGAAATCCGGCAATTAATATGTGTCAACCCAGCAATACCCCTGGATATTGTACAGAGTACAACTTCTGACAGTCAGAGCCAAAGATGTTTAGCATAAAGTAGGAAGTTATGCAAATTTAAAAAATCACTTGGCTGCCTAAAAAGATCACAAAGGAAAGAAAAAATGTTACAGTGGATAATTAAATTGAAATAGGTTTTGAAAATGCATTTTAAACTTTGAACAATCAAAAAAGTATGTAAGAAATTTAAGAAACCAGATAAAACTTAGGAAGACTCCAAGAGGTGCTGTGTACTTTGTTTTCTTTTCAACTCCAGTAAGAAAGGAGGATCTTGTTAGGTTCTATCTGTGATTATGCAGGAAATTTGAAACTAGTCTAATGAAGTCATGTAAAGCCTGTATCATTTCCAAGAGATCAAGCCCACGGCTTTTGGAGTGACATTTTTTGTCATGTGTCTTTAGCAACCATTGCTACATCATCTGCATGGAAAATACTCATAGAATCACACGATGGTCTGGGTTGGAAGGGATCTGTAAAGGTCATCTAGTCTAACCCCCTCTGCAGTAAGCAGGGACATCCTCAAGTAGATCAGGTTGCCCAGATCCCTCTTGAGCATCACAGTGTCTCCAGGGATGGGACACCACCACCACCCTGGGCAACCCATTCCGGTGTTCCACCACCCTCTGGTAAAGAATTCCTTCCTAAATTTGTCTGATTAAGAGGTCTTTTCATATTATAAAATACTGAAACTGAGTATTTTAATACTGAAATAAGTTTGTTTGGTTTATCTTCTGCAGAGAACCAGAAAGGACAACTGGAGAAGTCATGTTCACACCACAATATCAGTTTAAACTCAACAAGAAGCCCAGTCACCAAAGAAGTTACTTATGATGTGGAAACAAGTTCTACGGCATGGAATAAGGCTGCTGGGAGAAAGGAAGCCTCTCATGGAGAAGGCAACAAAGAAAGGAAAATAGATCGTGTTGGATCTCCTTCTAAGGGAGAAGCTATTCCAGAAGTAGAAGCTCTCCTGGCAAGACTGCGAGCGCTATAGAATATAGTGGATTAAATCAGAGCTATAATAGCCTACACCTGTAAAGATACTCCAGTTTTCCGTTACTGACATCACTTAATTCTGAGTTCCCAACTCCTCTGTGGATGAACAATCAACCTTTAAACTGTTTGTGTGCAAGATGGTGCAAAATGATGCCGTAGTTCTGGACGATTGCAAGGTTATTTTTATTACATATTTTTAGCTACTGAGCATACAAAAAATATCAGAAGAAAACAGATTGTAAATTATTCCACGACACAATTCTCTTAGTAGACAAATTGCCGACCACGTGTTTTGAGAGCTTCTCTAAATAGGAATACCTTTTAAATATTGTTAGGTCATTATGCCTGGGAATAAGGGTCAGTAAATAACAGAAAAGGTGTTCTTGTATTTTCTACTGTAGTTTCTATATGTAAGAGTTTTTAGCACCTAAAAGGTATTATAACAGCATCCTTTGCAATTATGGTAATAGGAAAAATGTGTCATACAAATCATCCATATCCCCAGTTTGAGATCATCCCAGAGCACCAAAGCTCCCTGAATGTTGTATGTAGACAAAATGGAAGTCCATGGCAATAGAGAAGAAATCTATGCAAACTATATACTTTATGTGTGATTAATCTATCATCCTTGTTAAGCTTAGTTATGATTATTATATCAAAATAATATATACCATTTCTGTGAGTGCAGAGCTTTGCAATTGTGTCCATAGCGGGGGGGAAAATGTCTTCACAGTTATTTACCAGAGTAATATTTTATCTTTCCGTGTGTGAGTTAATACGTTTCTATAAAAGGAACATGTAATGGAAACGGTTTTTACAACTGATTTTGCACAAACCCATTTTCCAGTAGCCTCTAAAGTCTTATTTACTAGCACAGTAAGAATCTTGCACAGAATTGCATCTCTTCTATCACGCTGTCATTGTATGCTGTTACGTCTTCGCTATTGTATTTATTAATTGCGCATCATAAAGGATTGCTACCTGTTACCAGGAAGCTACTATTAGCATCTTTGTTCCATTATTTAAATCTTCCTTATTATAAGAATGTATTAGGTATGTAATATCTTCCGAATTACTCTATTTTTCTTTACAAAACGCTGAAAAGTATATCTGTTGATAGGAGTCAGTTACACAAAACCTGTGTTTCAATGCTCCAGTGCTTTTTACATCCCTGTTTCAGTTGCCTTCGTACTTCCTGCACTACATATTAATAAAGTTAATTAGAAGTCTGAAACTGGGCCTCTTTTTAGATACCGCGTGGAGGGCTTTTCAGCCATCATGGGAATCAGTCCCATGTTTCTGGGGCTGCTCTGTCATTACACTCTAATTACATTTTCCAACTTAGCTGAAAAAAATAAGAGGTATAAACATGAGTTATGGAAAGATATGGAGAAAGCCCATCAGGCAGTCGTTTCTCCGGCTCTCCTTACAAACAATGGGCAAAGCTGTTACACAAGGCTGCCTTTTGTAACTTGGAATTGCATAAAGTAACCACAGAGTTGGAGCTTTTTGCATCTTTAGTGGGTAACTACAAATAGAACTGCTACTGGCTGTTCCACTAAAATCTTCCGAGCTCCCACTCTTTAAGGCTTACAACCTCTGTTTACAGGGTACAGTAAAAATTATTATCTGCAAAGTGCAGTATGTTTGACTAAATAAAATGTTGTTGCAAACACAAAATATGTGTTAAAAGAGGGGGAAATGTAGCTGTTTACTGGATGTCTTCACTTTCTGAGGACATGCTAAAATAAAATGATTAGGCGCAGAGAACTGTCTCTGAAATGCTGGCAGGAGGACCAAGTGAAGGAAGAAGCATGAATTTGTTTTCCTGGACACAGTAAAATTGTTCATTTGAATTAGTGGGTAACAGTGCACAAGAGAAAACTGACAGTTTGGGGCACTTCTGAGTAGTTTTATCAGGCAAAGGAATGTTACAAAACTATCTGTACACTGACATTTTCAGTCAACAAAATACTAACAGCCTAGCATCTTCTAATTCAAAAATAAATATTTACATTTAAAATTATAGCCCCTCAGCTGCCTTTTCTTACAGTCAGATAAGTTTTTAGAGGTGTATTGCAGGGCTTTTGGTCCTAAGATACTGTGTTTCTGAATTAATCCTTTCAAGCAGCCATCAAGGTAATTCATAGTTTCTTTTGTATAACTAGGAGAAAAAAAAAATAAAAAAAAGAAAAGGTATACAGCTTGTTAGCATCCTTGTAAATACAGTATGTAATTCTTTTCCCCTGCAGTNAAGATAACAAAGTATTATATCTATATTCGTTTTCTATGCTTCTGTTAAGGTATAAAACTCCACTTCTAAATTATATGAAGTTAATTGCTTTTAACTAGATTTTAAAAACAATTTGTTTATTCAGTTTAAAATTTAAAGCTAATTCTTTCCAAAAAACACTTAGGGTAGACCTTTAATAGTATGTGCTAGTTATTTTTAGTGAGCATCAAGTCTGTTCCTTGAACTAAGGTTTTGAGCTATATACCACTTGTGCTAGGCGCTGAAGAAGGATTCACAGACCGTGTCTGTAATTCACACCTAAAAATTAAATCCTTGTAAGAAGAGCTTCCTGATTTCTTCGAACATGACTGCAGAGATAAAGGTATTTGAAGTAATCTTGTCAGGTATGTTCCACTGCTCCTTCTCTGCCCGAGCAGCAGACAGAAAGCACAAACACCCGTGACTTTTTCTTACCAGTAAAACTGTAAAGGTCTAACACATCTTTTTGATTCTTCACATTCATTTTAAGTGACTCATCATTTCAGTAGAAGAATTTTGATTACTACATCAATTTTTACTTTATGTACCATATAATTCATGGCAGTGGTCTAAATTCATATGTAATATTCTAAAGTTTTGACCTTATCAAGATAAGTCTCTTCAAGCTGCGCGCAACCAAGCTTGACACCTGGCTTATGGATCATGGGTGATATACTACTGTGTGTAAACCCAGAAGGAAAAATAATGGTAGCAACTTTATTGCAATATATTATTACAACAGTGTTAGGGTGTTGTGGTTGCCCTGCGATGTGACAGAGCTCTGGATCAGGCATTTCATTAAAGGAGAATGGACCAGCAAAATGGGAAAAAAATTGTATTGACTTCTGATTCCCCACTGATTGCACAATGCTGCTGTTTAGGCAACTGAAAAGACTGCATATTGGGGGGAAAAAAAATGTGTATTTATAAACAGCTTTCCTCTTAACACAGTTTTCCTTGGTTTACCTTGTGACCAGCCCTCAGCCTGGCCTATCCAAAATCACACTTCCCAGAACCTGAACGAGTTGGTTCTGAGCAGCTTGATGCACTGCATCCCTTTAGGCTTTTGTAATAAAAGCCAAAAAGACACTTTCTGCTGACACTTTTCCCGTGTCCATTTCTAATGAACAGGATCAAATTACAATTTTTACACTGATCTTTCCGAGCCTGGCAATAGTAACTATAAAATGAATGGGTAACAAGGAGGGGGTCGATAAACCCTAAGCAGTGGCACCTAAAATATTCTAATAAGCAGCCAGGGTCGAGTGAAAGCTCAGAAAAGTAGCGATTACATGACAACATTTTTTTCTACACAAGGAAATAAAGTATTATTATACCATTTTCTGGTTGTTTTGTTTTACTCAACTGAACAGAAAAATCACTTAAAAGTTTGGGGAACTGTTTGTCCAGTTCATACAATAAAAGGTATTAGATAAATTGCATATTCTATTGATTTTTGGTATAATTTGATTTTTTTCTTCTTTGGCATGTGAAGCAGGCTCATTTTCATCCTTTCCAAATATACCTCCCCCCACATCACACTACTCTGGTTTCTGCTTGGAGTACGGTATGAAGATCAGGGCTACATATCACTGTAGAACCAAGCATTCTGGTCAGTCTCAACAGGGAAGAACAAACAAGAGGTAGTCCAGAAACAATTTTTCTCTCCCAGCTAGAGACAACCACTAAGTTTCACACATAAGATGAATACATTTTAAACGCTTCTGTATTTTTATTTCGGTAGTGTAGCTTTCTATTTTTGTGATCTATGCAGTGGCATGCAGTGAAGAATTACTAAAGGAAATATTTTCCATCAGCATACCAAGAATATGCTGAGCAGATGACCTGCAATCAAGATCAGTCCTATATCCTGTAGGAAGCATAACACTTGAATATAATCCAAACAGAGGCAGATAAGACATTTCACTCCACCAGAGGAAAAATAGTTCCTTTCATCCAAATGAGCTTGTTCCACTACTGATACCAGAGCTGTATGTATTTTGAAAGGGTAATATACCCCTGTTTTAAAATCTGTGTTATATTAGCCAGAAAAATAAACTATAGAAAGACAGAAGCGCAGAGACTGGAAAGCAGAGTTGATTAATGTGCTGCCTGATTTCACTTCTGGGACCTGAAATTGCATCAGAATGCAGCAGAATGAATCAACTAAAGAAAAAATAACAAAAACCCAAGAACAAACCAAACAACAAACCACCAGTCTCATCTGACATCTTTAAAGGTCATGAAGAAAATTATGGTGGGTGATCCAGAGCTGGTGTGGCCACAGGTGTCTTGTGTATTTGAAGCCATATATCGGAATATCTTCTGAATAGCAATGCTGTTGGGCTGTTAGTTCTCAAAACTCTCAGATGAATAAAGGAAGGAAAAGTCTGACAGAGATAAATGAGAGCCCCCTGTACAACCTAGAAATACTTTTGTTTTAAATCCAAACGTCAGTCCTGTCTCTAGTCACTTTGACAGCTAAAGGAAGTACATGAGGAAAGAGAGGAGTCCACATAATGGTCATACCTGTCTACTGCTGTGCTGGACAACACTACTCTTGGTAGTAGAGTGGCTGGCACAGAGAAGGTAATCCAGATGGGCCGTCTGCCCTTCTGATGTTTCAGCCTGTGGTGAAAGGTACAAGGGTCATGGCCAGCACATGTGGGCTCAAATCACGGGATCACCGCAGAAAACGCCACAGTTCTATGGCCACGCATTGAGCATAAATGTCCTAAATGTTCAGGTGTCAAAATGGCATCAGAGTGACTGCACACTTGTGCTGTCTACTAAACAGCTATTACATCCACTCTCCATGTCTGATGGCTCCATGCAAGCTACACATTCAGCAGGCACTTTAATTCTCAATTATTTTGGCTTCTTTGTTATATATAGCTCAACTGCTAATTGAAGTTATCAGTCCAAAGCAAACCATATAAACCTTTACTGTCTATAATTGTTAGGAAAAAAAAAAAAAAAANAAAAAAAAAAAAAAGGAGGGGGCGGGGAGTTGTAAAAGCTCTGCTTAATTTGTTGCAGTTTAATGTGAAGATTGTTGCACGTAGCTGAAAACATGCACTGCAACAAAACTCTTTCCATTAAGTAAGACAGAAATGGCAATTATGCAGTCTGCTGATTGAATTTTTTACTAATGAAGGGTACTTTCTGCTAATGGATAGGAAAGCAAAGCAGTCCAGTCAAACAAGTCACCTTGACAGCATAATACAAGACCCATCAATTTTGCACACAACTTCTTCAGTAATGAATCTTGGAGCACAACCCATCAGTATTGCTCCTGAAAGACAACCACTGAGGTAGAGGAATCAAAAGAAAAAAAAAAATAAAAAATTTTGAAATGAAAAATGGGACAAGAGCTTTCTACCCCTTTAAAACTGGCATTGATTATGATGAGTTTATCTTCAAGGTGTCTGGGCACTCCATTAAAAATTTTTTAGGCAGAAAAAAATATGATCCTACAGCATAGTTGGTGGAACCTCACTATTTCATGCTGCAGCATCACGGTGAGATAACTGGAGTCCTATCTTCACATCTAATCATGAATCCACTGTCATTGTGGAAAATCAGGAGGAGTAGTAAGTAACTAAAGCAGTAAGAGAGTTTTGTTTTGTTTGTTTTGTTTTTTTTCACTTGCAACAGGTTCCAACCGGTAAAACCATACTATAAATTAATTGCTGAAGTCTCAGGATGACAGGGGAGAAAAGACAGCTTTCTCCCTACACTATGCAGGGAACATGGGGCACTCAGGTCCAGAACATGGGGCACTCAGGTCCAGAAAACCCAGAATAAAATTTTCTGCTCTCCGATTACCAAATCCCCAAAGAACTATGAGAAGCTCTTATTTTTTATCAGAAGAACTGCACTGTCTCAAGTCTTTCCACAGTTAAAATTCAGTAGCACCTAGGCAGAGCATCGAAAGTAGCATGCAAGAATAAATTAAGAAAGGCTGTGTGGGGTCCTTCCCTTTCCCTCTCCATCATCTCTAATATTAAATATACAAATCTGTATTAAAATAAAGTTAGAATTGCTTTTAATTGGATAAACCCAAGGAGACTCAGTATTCATCCTACACCTTTTACTAAGATGCTTTGATTAGAACAATTTTAGCACCTTATCTCAAAGAATTAACCTGTCTCATTTTTCAACTCAGATCAGAAGTCATGAGTCTGATATATGAACACAGATGGCCAAAAGAAGAACACCCTGCATGTCTTCGCAAGTGCTCGTCATCCTCAGGCTGTACAAAATCATTCTGAGCAGAGGGATACGACAGCCTTTCGGGATCATGCCCTAATGAATAAAATATACAAAGGTGACTTGAGTAAAATCCTCTCCGATGTGCTGACGAAGGTATAATAAAATATTCCTCTTAGGACATTTTCCTGGCAGAACAATCTGACCCCTGTGAGGCTGGCCTTGAGAAAGGAACGAGTAATGCTCTAACTAACCAATTCATTCAGCTGAACCTTTGGACAATTTTTTGCCACGTGATTGGCATATGGCACAGGGCACCAGTACAAAATAAAAATTGTCCATATATATAGAGCAGATACATCTCATACCGCTGTACACTTTTGGATGAATGCATAATAACATTTTTAACTTCAAGCACCTCACATGCAGACTGCACTGTTAAGTGTTTTGTTTTTATTTGTAAGTGCTGTCCATTTTCCGGCCATGGATTTGTGTTTTTACAGATCTCTCCCATGCTGCACATCAATCATTACCCCAGAAATTCAGCTCTGTCCTTGCTCGTTGGTGAAATTTTACTATTATGTAGTAATTGCAGTGCCCTGCACTTTTACCTGCCTTCAGATTTAATGTTTCTCCAAAGGCAAGGGTTCTTCTTACAGTGACACTATTTTATCCATACGATGTAGCTCACTAAACTGGCCTTTGGCCTCCTTGTTCTTAGGCTTTAAAAGGAGGCTACAGCAATCTGATCCAGCACCTACTGAGATGAAATCAAAGGCTACTGTTGACTTCAGTGACTGTTGGAGACAGCTCCTAAATGGGATGACTCAAAGTGCAGCTCTAGCCCGGAGGCAGCTAGCTGACATTGTGGGGCTTTATTATCTCATTGCTACTAACTCCAATCTGTGTAGTTTTTAAAGCATAATTATTATTTTCTAGTTGCCAGCCCAATAAATATGTTGCTGAATAGGCAAGTTATTCTCTGAAACTTTACTCATTAAAGAATGATTCTGTAATCAAATTTCATGTAACAGTTATATATTGCCATTGTTTCTCAAGGAAAGACAAAAAGGATGTCAAACATCAGAGTCAGGATGGGTGGTGTGTACAGTTCTAATTTTTCTTAAATGAGATGCAGTCATGAAGTCCACTCAACAGAAGACATACAGTCTCCAAGGTGGCATTCCAGTCAGTGGCTGAACCAACTGAGAGACAAAACAATCAAAAAGCAGTTTTGAAAGCATGTCCTAGAACATGTTGTCTCCAATGTTGCCGATTGGGTCACTCCACAAACTGTTCATGAGCACATTGACATGGCTCGAACTTGTTTTAGGGCCAGTTTAACAATTATATAGTATGGGTGATCGTGGCTCAATGCCTCAGCCTGTGCCAAGACCCTTTGTAGAGTACTCTTATGGTCAGAGTCTTTGTGAATTTGAAATCCGTGTTCCAGCTGTCTTACAAAACCAAAGTATGTTAGCACACATCTTCTGTGCATCCAACCTAACTCTGACACATGTTACTGACCAGAAGTAAGAAATTGTGAGTGGAAATTTCTCTGTATCACTGAGCTTGGTCATGCTGGACAGAGCTAATTCCTACCTTTAGGTGTAGCATAGTTGTTAGCACACACAGGTTCGATTTTAGGGCCAAGAAACCTGCCAAGTCTTGTTGCAGACAACAGTCACCACTGTTTGTGTGTATGGTAGTTTGTGTGTATGGTCACAACTAACAAGTGGAAGAAAGTTAGTCATGGTAAAGCTAAATTAACATGAAATGCTTGTCTTGTCTCATTCATATTCTCACATTCCTTTGACAGTGGCATATGCTCCTGCTTTACACATGAAAGCTTAATTACAACATTTCAGGTGGCAAAACAGTTAATTATATAAAAATGAGGCCCAGAAGTCTGTGATATGACACCTCTATGTGCTCCCTGAGAGATGTCACGCACGAAAGAAGATGCTTATTGTTAGCAACATCAGACTGAGGGCTGCAGGAGAGCACTGCCATGGAAAGGTAGGGTCCCTGCATACAATCCAGCTACAACAGAGAGCAAAATGCATTTCATACAAATTGCTCTTGCTAATAACAAAAGTGAAAGGAAAGATCTCTTTTGCCTGGAACAATACACAATCTCTTGTGAAGGCCTCATATCGCCTAACTTCAGATGCTGCTGATGTAAAAATCCCCAACGGCGACCATCATTCATCTTGGTTCTTCTTTATCACTCATTCTGGCTTTCCTCCTATACAGAGCAGGCCAATTTGAACTCGTTTGACTGCATGTGTCGGAAAGAGAGAAACCAGTCTGCATCCATGCCTATTCCCTCCTTTGACTAGAAAGAGAGCCTGAGGGAACCAACTCAGATGTGGGCAGATGAATCTGAACATTTGCAAATGATCAGAGAAACCACTGTGCTACCTAAATCAAGAATAAAGGGAAGACAGAGCTCCTGCTCAGC
>VWYK01009336.1:0-22706 GCA_013399775.1 Semnornis frantzii | reverse complement strand
TATCTTCAGCCTCAGGTTCTATCCTCAGGCCTCAGGTTCTATCTTCAGCCAAGAGGGTCAACAGCATCCAGGGGGGTATTAAAGTGTGGCAAACAGGTTTAGAGATGTTCTCCTTCCTCTCTACTCCACCCTGCTGAGACCACACCTGCAATACTGTGCCCAGTTTTGGGCTCCTCAATTCAAGACTTGCTGGAGAGAGTCCAAGAGAGAGCTGTGAGGATGACTGTGGGACTTCAGCATCTCCCCTATGTAGAAAGACTGAGCTCTGGGGCTGCTTAGGCTGCAGAAGAGAAGACTGAGATGGGATCTGATCCACATCTGTCAATATCTGAGGGATGTGTGTCAAGACAAAGGTACACCAGGCTCTTGTTTTGTGGTACCCAGTGATAGGACAAGGAGCAACAGGTACAAGCTAGAACCCAGGAGGTTCCACCTCAACATGAGGAGACACTTCTGTGTGGAATAGGCTACCAGAGTGGTTGCGGAGTTTCCTTCTCTGGAGACATTCAAAACCCACCTGGTTGTATTCCTGTGTGGCCTGCCCTAGGTGATGCTTCTTTGGCAGGGGGGTGGACTGGGTGATCTCTGGAGATCTCTTCCAACCCCTTACATTCTGTGATTCTGTGATCTCTGACAATGGCACAGGAGACACTACTATGGGCAATACACAAACCCCCTGCTTTCCACAATCAACTCCCCTCATGCTTTCCCAGTGTCCAGAGCTGCTGCACTAGGTGTATCAGAAGGTAGAGCTCTCCCTTGTCTTGATAAGAGGCACCCATGGACCTGTTGCTTTTCTAATTCCTTTCTGAACCTGCTGATAGTGTTTGTCCTCCACAGCCTTTTGTAGAAACAAGTTTCTGAAGTGATCTACTCTCTTTATTTTATCATATTTTTCTTTTAGATGACTCCTTAAATATTTTAGTGAGTGTTCCTTGCTCTCACAGCCTGCAAATCTTCTTGTACAGTCCCACGATCAGATCAGCCACTTGCTAACAAAACTTGAACATAATTCTCTTCAGACATTGTTCCAAACCCAGACTTCTTAGCCTCCTCATGTGGAACTGATCCATCTTAGTGACGGTCTCTTCATGATGGTCTCTTCTTACAGGTAAATAGTGATAGAAGAAGAGGGAATGGCCTCCAGTTGTGACTGGGGAGGTTTAGGCTGGATATTAGGAAACCTTTTTGCCCAGCAAGATTGGTCAGGCATTGGAATGGGCTGCCCAGGGAGGTGGTGGAGTCACCAACCCTGGATGTGCTTAAAGGTCATTTGAATGTGGTGCTTGGGAATATAGTTTAGTGTGAATCATGTAGAGTAAGGAGGGTTGGACTTGGTGCTCCCGAGGGGTTTTTCCAATAGGAATGTTTCTGTGATTCTGTGACTATTTTGATTGCCTTCTCTGTGCCTCTTCCAGTTTCATGGCATGTCTCTTGGGACATGGAGACCAGAAATTGGGCACATTCCTGTTCTTATGCAGGAGCACAATGATGTGTTCTGTCTTGTTCTAAAAACCTGCCATGCTACATTGTCTTAGGTTTGTCCTTTTGCCACCTTCCTTCTCTGTTCAGTTTTGCCACCTTTCTTCTAAGCTCTGAAGTTCCTTCAGCCAGTTGGCAACAACATTTGACCACTCAGAACAGGCTGATACCACTCAGAACAGGTTGATACGACTCAGAACAGGTTGATACCACTCTCAGACTTGGAGATTTCACTGCACACTCTCTTCTCTAGGTCCTTTATGAAAGTATTGAATAAAATCCGTGTTAGTGTCTATCCTTGCTGCTGAAAATTAACTATCTGTATTGTAAAACAATCAGGGAATAAAAAAAGAAGAAACTCTTGGTTTCTTATTCTTTAACTAGCTGACAATCCAGAAAAGACAATTCCTCACCACCTGTGGTAAGTGGGTTTCTTTGCTGATCCTGCCAAAAGCTTTTTGAAAACTTAAAGACATGACACTCTCTGTATCCTCTCAATCCACGTGCTTGCTGAAAGCTTCACAGGACTCCAGCATGTTAGACAGGCAGAATCTCCTGTTGGAGAAGTCCTGCTGATTCTAGACAGCTCCTATCTGTGCTCTCAGTGATTTCACTCTTTATTACAGAGCCTCCTCTCTTGCCAGGAAAACAAGGAGATGAGAACAGCTCGTGAGCCCTGAAAAGCTTAATGAAAGATCTGTACAAGTGTTTTTTGCTGGTAAATCATGTCATGCACATGCTCTTTGTAATCTGTCTGTGGAATGCAGCTTTTTAATATCATAAGCATTATTTATTATTACAAATTCATTAAGAATGGGAGTTTTCTGCTTGCCAGTTTTCATGCACTGCCACGGGATTATCAATTATTCACTAAACTCTGAAGGAAGAAGTTGGAATAAAAAAAGGTATGGACATGCAAAGGGTATGGTTGTGCATTATGCTTCCACCTGCACTCCAGGCCTTCTCCAGAATGCAATCACAGAATCACAGAATGTCAGGGGCTGGAAGGGAGCTTGAAAGCTCATCCAGTTCAACTTCCCTGCCAGAGCAGTCACCTAGAGCAGGTCACACACAAATGCATCCAAATGGGTTTTGAATATTTCCAGAGAGGGAGACTTTGCAACCCCCTTGGGCAGCCTGTTCCAGGGCTCTGTCATCCTCAGAGTGAAAAAAATGTTCATGTTCACATGAAACTTCCTATGCCTCCACTTCCCCCATCGCCCCTTGTCCTGTCATTGGGCATCACCCAGCAGAGCCTGTCTCCAGCATCTTGGCACTCACCCTTTATATATTTATAAACATTAATGAGGTCAGTCCTGCACTCTGACCACCAATGAGAAATTTGTCCCACCCAAGGAGGCCAAATTCTAGCATCCCTTGCTGGCTTCACTGACAGGTGTGGCAGGATGTTTGCTTTAGCCAGCAGATTTAGATATTTCATCCTGGTTTTCCTGTAGTAAGAACTCATTTAAAGAATTTCCATAAAAAATCTGCTTACAAATCAGTATTCCTCATTAGGTTTGTTATTCCTTGTTAAGTTCACAAGATCACAGGATGTTAGGGGTTGGAAGGGACCTCCATCAGTCATCAAGTCCAATCCCTCTGACAGAGCAGGATGAAGTTGTTACCATGAGGGTAGTGGAGCCCTGGAACAGGTTGCCCAAGAGTGTGGTTGGGGCCCTATCCTCGGAGATATTCAATGTGATGCTCAACAGGGCTCTGATGTGGTTGACGATGTCCCTGCTTCCTGCAGAGGAGTTGGACTGGATGACCTTTGGAGGTCCTTTCCCATCCAGACCATTCTATGGTTCTACAATTCTAAGTTCATTGTGAGAGCTTAGAGAGCTTTTTTTTTTTTCTTTGAGACTTCAAATACCAAGCTCAGTGTTCCTCCTCTAGCAGCAGGAGTGCTAAAAGCAATGCCTGACCTCCCCTACTCAAGGCTCTTCTCACAACTTCATTTAAACCAAAGAAAGTGATCAATATTTGGGTCTTTTTTACATGTGCCTATTATGAATATATTGAATACACTGCATATGCACAGTGAAAATATACTCCTTCCCTATAAATTTTAATCTGTGTGTGCATATAAACCACTGCAATGTTGTTATTTACTGGGTGCTACTAGAGCCATAAAATGCCACTTTCTAGGAATACAACTGAGGCTTAAGTCAGCGTTTTTATGATATCATCTGTACTGGGAAAACATTAAAGGCTCAATATTTAATAAACATAATAAACATCCCCATGAAACAAATTGTTCATAAACTACCTGTTTAATTTTTCAGGGTTCCTGAACCACATATTTTCTTATTAGTTGTGAGCCTGCTGGGTTGCAGGATAGATAGGGCCTGTCAGGGCTAGAATATAATGTAGCAGTTTTATGAATTATTTCTGTGAGGAAAAGCCTATTACAGCTGACAAGAGGATGATGATATTAGCCCATCATCATTCAGATGGCACCACCCTTCCCCCTTTCATCCATCAGACCTCTTGTATGGAGGCTGAAAGCCATCCAGTCTTTGCATAGCCAACACAAAGACAAATACTGCTCTTTTTCTGCCTCCATGAAACATTTAGTATTTCATTTTGAATCATGGCAGATGACAGTAACAAATGGCCTAATGAATCTCCCTTATTGTCCCTTGTGAATCTGCAGATGAGCTAAAAGTAAAAATCTCTGTTTCTTTTTTTGGACCTGCTCGTTTGGTACGGAAAGGGCTTTTGCTGTGATCTAAATACTATTCCTCTGGGACTGGAAATTAGACCACTAAACAAATAAGCGACTTGCAAGCCACGCAGCTATGCCACCACAGACTCTTCTTCACTCTCCACCTGACAAATAGCAGTGTGGAAAAGGTGTTTCAATCACCCTTGGCACAATTATTTAAAGCAATCTATCTAGGTGAAAACATAGTAGTATGCAAAACCAATATTAAAAGCCATAATGAAGTTGTGTATCAGAAAAGAAGAGTAAGGCACTGGTGGGCACTGGGAATTAAAGACACATTTTTGCCACCTTTTTGGTTAGTTTAAAAGAAAGCAAGGGTGTCCTTATTCCAAGAATATGACATTGCCTGCGTGAATTTGTAAGGTCTGGTCATCTAAATGCTTCCTTCAAGAGGCTCATCACTGCTTCTTTCACAGAATCACAGAATGTTAGGGGTTGAAAAGGGCCTCCAGAGATCATCCAGTCCAAGTCCCTTGCCCCAGCAGCATCATCTAGGGCAGACTGCACAGGAACACATCCAGCTGGGTTTGGAAAGTCCCCAGAGAAGGTTTCTCTGGGCAGCCTGTTCCAGGACTCTGTCACCCTCACCATACAGTAGTGTCTCCTCGTGTTGAGGTGGAACCTCCTGTGTTCTAGCTTATACTCATTGTTCCTTGTCCTGTCATGCTGAGCACTCCAAACAGAGCCTGGCACCTTCATCTTGACTCCCACCCCTCATATATTGATAGACATTGTTCAGTCTCCTCTCAGCCATCAGTAAACAGCCCCAGGGCTCTCAGTCTTTTTTCACAACAAAGGTGTTCAAATCCCTTCATCATCGTCATAGCTCTCTGTTGGACTCTCTCCAGCAGATCCCTGTCTCTCCTGAACTGAGGAACCCAAACCTGGACACATTGCAGGTGTGGTCTCAGCAGGGTGGAGTAGAGGCAGAGGAGAACCTCCCTAAACCTGATGGAGACACTTCTTAATCATTACAATCATTGCAGATGACCATTCCCCCCTTACTGACACTTACAATAGAGTTAGAATGCTCTACCTTGGGGTCCACCAATCTGGATGATGAGGAATCTAAGACTAAGGGCTGAATCTATGCCCCAGCATAGGCAGGAAACATTCTCATTGGACTCTTCTATGCTCTGGACTGAGTTCAAGGCTCTCTGTGCCTTTGTCTATGCATCTACAACATGTCTAAGATGTTGGGCTGTAGATTTTTGCTCATTCTTATCAAAGAGCTCTCATAGAATCATAGAATGGTAAGGTTGGAAGGGACCTCAAGGATCATTCAGTTCTAACTCCCCCAACATAGGCAGGGACACCTCCCACTAGCATAGGTCACTCAAGGCCTCCTCCAACCTGGTCCTGAACACCTCCAGGGAGGGAGCAGCCACAACCTCCCTGGGCAACCTGTACCAGTGTCTCACCACCCTCCCTGCAAACAACTTCCTCCTAACATCCACTTTCAATCTCCCCTCTGCCACTTCAAACCCATTGCCCCTTGTCCTGACATTACAAGACCTTGTCAATAGTCCCTCCCCAGCCTTCCTGTAGCCCCCTTCAGATCCTGGAAGGCTACTCTAAGGTCTCCTGGAAGCCTTCTCTTCTCCAGGCTGCAGAACCCCAACTCTCTCAACCTGTCCTCAGAGCAGAGCTGCTGCAGCCCTCTGAGCACCCTCATGGCCCTCATCTGGACCTACTCCAGCAGTTCAATGTCCTTCTTGTGTTGGAGGGTCCAGAACTGTACACAGGACTCCAGATGGGGTCTGATGAGAGCAGAGCAAAAGGGCAGAATCCCTTCCCTTGCCCTGCTGCCCACACTGCTCTTGCTGCAGCCCAGGACTCATATCCCTTTCAAGGATATCTCTAGCAATAGCAAGCTCATGTTTGCTCACTTTTATTTGGAAAAAAAACTTTCCTTCTATTGATTTCACTTTGGGCTTTGTTGATTTGTATGTGGGAAGGTTTTTTTGGCATTTGTTTGTGGTTTTGTTTATTTGGTTGGTTGGTTCTGGGTTTTAGTTTGTTTTTTTGTTTTCTCTTTAAACTGTTTTCATCTACACCCAGGACACAGAGATTCATTGACCTACCCTCTTTAGTAATGCCTCTTCTTGCTTCCCCCTCATGCAGCACACAAGCTTCCCTTCAGCAAAAGCCCGAGACAGAGGACTGGCAGAACTCCTTCTCATCTATTATGAAAAGTTGTAAAAGTAGCCCAGCAGCAAATGTTCTTTTTGTTTTGTCAGGGAAGCTAACAGAAAGGCCTTGCTTTATGGATGAAACTTTTTTGCACAGCTCTGTTTGTATCTACTGCAGGCACACGTGCGTTTCTGACATGACAGATCATAATGGCTCTTTCAGAGCCATTACAGTTACCAAGTAAATCCTTCTTAGTTCAAGTACATATAATTGATTCCCATAGACTGTAATAGCTCCAAAACCAAGGCAATACCCTTACCAAACATAAAAGCAGTGGCAGAGCTAATACATAATACCAGTCAGTTTTTACCACCGTGGTGCTAGAAAATGATGCAGTGCTAACAACGAGGCTTTTTTATTTGCTGACTTTTTGGCACAATAGAAGGGCAATAATTCCATGGCATTATGGTGGCATCGTTCCTGCACAGTCCTGGTAAAGCTATAAATCCTAAAGTACCACAGCAGTCACCTCTGTCTCCATATGGAATGTAAATTAAGGGCTCGTGCATTCGACTGCAACAAATATTCCAGTACAGTTTACTGGGGAAAGGGCACAAATAAGGGATTTTTCTCTTTTAATTAAGGATGAGCACTGGAACAGGCTGCCCAGAGAGGTTGTGGAGTCTCCTTCTCTGGAGACTTTCAAAACCTGCCTGAATGTGTTCCCATGCAAACTACCTTAGGTGATCCTGCCTTGGCAGTCAAGTTGGACTCGATCATCTCTGGAGGTCCCTTCCAGCCTCTAAGGTTCTGTGATTCTGTGATGAAAAACACAACCTGGCACCACAGATTCTAATGTAACAGTAGTGTAAGCAGCATTCAATATGGTTTAAACCACAGGGAAAAGGAGAAAGTACTGAGTAATACTCCACAGCCAGAAAGCTGTACGTTGGCATTGCTCGTGGAGGAGCTGTGCAAAACCCTTTCCCAGTTGGTTTGGTGAGCAATGGCATTGCATTTTTAATGTAACAACCTGCTCCTCCTCCTCACCTCTGATAGTTTCCATGCCCAGCTTCACCACATGCATCCCTGCCTTCCTGCTGTGTGAGGGAGTGCGAAAGGATCATCTCTGTGCTCGTGAACACAGGTGACCCTAGAGCGAAGAGAAGCACCCAATGATGTATTGGTAGGAAGGGCCATTTGCTCTCACACACAGAAAATGGAGAGAGTGCCCTAAGAGCCTCTTCCTTCCCTCGGGTTTTTTTTCTTTGTTAAGCCACTTTTGAAGAACAGAGAAGTTCTTTGCGTTTCTGCTGCGTTCTGAAAGGCTATATTACGATAGATAAAGGTGCTGTAAACTTCAAGGAGCTAATGTACCTCCTGTAAAGCAGGCTCAGTGGAGATCATAGACATTTCACATGCCTCCCATATGTTAATAATGCCTTTGAATATAAAACCCAAATTAAAAACAACAAAAAAAACCCCAAACCAAAACCCGGAGCTGGATAAAATATTTTTGTTAAAAGTAACATTTCTGAAACGCTGTCAGTAACTATCATAAATATTTGAGGAGTTAATATTTTAATCTTCAACTGTGGCTCTGAAAGCGTTTTTAGTGACAGACAGTGCTTCATTAATAGAGTTCTGTATGTCTAATTGCTTTAGGCAAAGTGGGTTGCATTATTTTGACACATGACATGCAATTAGTACATGGTCACACGGCTAAAGGAAGATTTTACACCTTTTTCCCTTCTACATTCAGAGTGGATAATTAGCATAGTTTTTCTGCTCAGAATAATCATCAGAGCCTTAGATCAGAAATTGCCTAATGAGGTAAAATTCCAGTTGTTGACATTAATACATGTGACATTTTTTATTTCCCCCCAGTTGTAAAAGTAAACCTGCTGCTGCCATTTCATCTGCTCTTTCCAATGTGTTCTCAGCATTCAGCTATGATATTTTCTTTAGCATCCAGCCACTGAATAATCATTTCTTTTCAAAAGAGAGGCATGAATGATGGTTTTAGATTTCAGCTTGTTTGCTTGATAGTGGTGTTTTCAGAAGATTAAATTTGGCTATAACCTGCAGCCATCCTAGGTAGTTCTCAGAACATAAAAGGCAAGCCACGATCACAATATATCTGCTCTTTGCTCATGAACTCTTTTTGTTGTGCCGTGGCAAAAATGGGAGCTCATTTTGCTCAAAGACCTTCTCTATAGGCTGTGTGGAGCACTGCTGTAATGAAAGTCTGTCCTTTAGCATAAAAACATATTTTGATTACCTTCCCTTGAAGAAATAATGAAGATTTATTACAGATGAGTTGCTGTAGCAGAATCCACTTTGGCTACAGAAATAAGTGTATCCTAGAGAACAGAGCTTGAAAATTTAACAAAGGAATATATAAGGCCTTTTAAAGTAGAGGGGGTTTTTTCCCCCCTTGCATTTAGCACAATTGCATATAATCACCTTTTATGTTCAGTTTCTAAAAAGCATATTCATTTGGGGTAAAGAAAGGGGTTTGGATTCTCATTCCTTCACACCTTATCCAGGGAAACATTCATCTGAAATACAGGCATGACATGTAGGAGCTACAGCAGAGCCAAGTTTTCTGGCTCTGAGTTCTGCTAATATTGTAGAACTTACAGAGAGTAGCCACTGAGGGGTACCTACAGCAAAGAGGTGACTTAAGACTGAAGAGGACAGTTTGTGTTTTTTAGCATTTAATATCCTGCATATTATTGTGTTCAGTTCTCGGCTGCCCAGTTCAAGAGGGACAGGGATCTACTGGAGAGAGTCCAAGGGAGATGATGAAGGAGCTGGGGCACTGGGCACTGCCCTATGAGGGAAGGCTGAGGGACCTAGGGCTCTTTGGTCTGGTGAAGAGAAGACTTAGAGGGGATCTAATCAATACATATAAATATCTGAGGGCTGGGGGTCAAGGGGGTCAGAGGGAAGGGACAAACTCTTCTCAGTTGCACCCTGGGATAGGACAAGGGGTAATGGATATGAACTACAGCACAGGAAGTTCCACCTCAGCATGAGAAAGAACTTCACTGGAAGGGTCCCTGAGCACTGGCACAGGCTGCCCAGAGAGGTTGTGGAGTCTCTTTCTCTGGAGCCTTTCCAACCCTGACTGGATGTGTTTCTGTGCAACCTGTGCTGGATTCTATGGTCCTGCTCTGGCAGGGATTGGACTCAATGATCTCTGGAGGTCCCTTCCAGGCCCTAACATCCTGTGACCCTGTGCTATTAATTGAAACACAGATGAGAGAGGAATCATGGAGCACACTGCTTTTTGATTTCAGATATTAGATAGCTACCAGGGTTGACCTAGCAGTAGGATTAGCACTTAGTATTTATAGAGAACAAAAGAGGCAGACAATCAACTTTTGGTTTTTTTTTTCCCATAAATTGTAAGCTAAATGCATTAAAACCAAGCTAATCAAATCCACGAGAAGGATAAATTTACAGGATGACCTGACTGTTCCCCAGATGTTATAAGAGACCAGGATGACCATCCCACTTCAAGTGTGGTCAGAATTTATTTTTTCCTGTCGGGTTCTGTTTTGAAGTTGATTACAAACGAGCAGCACAAAGGTGGTGATAATGATTTTCTTCAGCATGGATGACCCTGGCATCCTTTTCCAATGGCTAGGTACTTTGAGAGCAATGATTTCTTTTTACAATTTTCAGTTGCAATTCACAATTTCAACACCTCTGTAGAAGTGAAAGTTTCATGCAGACACTTTAACTCTTCCCTTATAGCTGAGTTAGTTGGTCCCCACTGATAGGACAAGGAACAACAAGTGCAAGCTGGAACACAGGAGGTTTCACCCCAACATGAGGAGGCACTTTGTGGTGAGGTTGATGGAGTATTGGAACAGGCTACCCAGAGAGGTTGTGGAGTTTCCTTTTCTGGAGACTTTCCAAACCCACCTGAATGTGTTCCTGTGTGGCCTGCCCTAGGTGATGCTGCTGTGGCAGCAGAGTTGGACTGGATGATCCCTGGAAGTTCTTTCTGTGAACATTCTGTGATGCTATGATTCTGTCATTCTTCTTCTGCTCATTGATCAGGCTGGATGGGCTAGACATTCCAATTGAGCCTGACTTCTATAAGAGTAACCTACGGCAGGGGGGTGGAACTGGATGATCCTTGAGGTCCCTTCCAACCTTACCATTCTATGATTCTATCTCTAAAAGATCCATAAAAAGGTTCACCGAAAGTGTTTAGAGACAAATCTCATGAGTTTTAATGAAGATTAATAAACTATTACACACAGCCACTTTTATTCTAGACACAGGATATGTAGGATTATTTGATTAATATATTTTCTGCTGTGTCTTAATGTGATCAGGCATCCCTGGTGTTACAGGCAGGGTAATAAAGTGCTCACGTTACTGGTGGGTATCTGTAGTAGCAGCCACTCTGTGCATCTTCTACTAATTCTGTAATTGCATTACACTGCTGCTTAAAAAGGAGGAGCTTCTGGGAAGAAAATACCTGGAGGGATCCTACAGGAAGGCTGGAGACTGTCTAGCAAGGGACAAGGGGGAATGGTTTGAAGCTGAGGCAGAACAGGGTTAGACTGGAGCTGAGGAAGAAGTTCTTTAGTAGGAGGGTGAGACTCTGGCACAGGCTGCCCAGGGAGGCTGTGGCTGCCTCCTGCCTGGGGGTGTTGAAGGCCAGGCTGGATGAGACCTTGAGCAGCTGAGTCTAGCTGAGAGGTGTCCCTGTCTATGGTGGGGAGGTTGGAGCCGATGAGCTCTGAGCTCCCTTCCAACCTGAGCCATCCTAGGATTCTATGATGAAAAAAAACCAACAAAACAGCCAGAGTGAGAGTGTGGTAGCAGAGTTTAGTGGCAAGATGCAGTCATTCAGCACCAATTCAATGAGAAACCAAACTGTCCACAGATGATGTTACTGTGCTACAATGCAGCACATCACAGTAAATCAGTGAGGACCAAACCAGCCAGCAGCAGCATGCAGGGAATCAGAAACACCACCCAGAGTGTCTCTGACATTTATGTTTAAGCAGCCATTCACTGAGCTCATTTTCTTGCGAGCTGGAGAGACTAAATAAAACAGATTAGAAATTCACAGACTAAACCCAGCCACAGAAAAGATCCTCACAACTAAAGAAACACTGCTGCAAACTCTCACGATTGCCTGAAACCAAACAGAACACAAGCCAGCAGCATTTATTTCAACCAGCTCTATATGGTACATAAAAATATATATAAATATATCTGCTCAACATGTTTTAGATGATGTTCAGCTAAGACCATGACATAAGTAAGCAGATTTTTTTTTTTTCCCTCCCTGTACTGTGGATCCTGATCCATTATTTCTTCACTCTCCTGTTATTATCACTGGTACCAGCTGGTAGATATTTGAAATTAGAGCTGAACAAATAATTGGATGTTTTGGTTCACTGACATGACTGAAAAACTGGAAGTGGGGGCAGGGAATAATCACTTCAGACTTGACTAGGAAGGATTGTTTGGTTTTGGTTCCTCTAAGAGAGAACAACCAGAAAAAAAAAAAAACAAAAAACAAAACTACTTCTGGAAACAGAAAATGCTGATTCCTTTGTTAGGTTGTGTGCTTCATTCTAACATTAGGACTAGTAAGTTAAAATAGAAAATGTTTCTTTACAGAAGTTTAAAACTAATCTTTTTGCTTTTTTTTTTTTTTTCATTTTTGTTGCCATCTGAAACTGTTCACCAAATTTGGCCTCATTTTAACAAACATTTTTACAGAGATAAATCTTTTTTATTCTTTCTTGAACACAATACACAAGCACAAACATTTGCCTAACTCTGCTTGAACTCTCATTGGATTAATGGCTTCCAGAAGACTATGCTGGAATCACACAGGAATCATTTTGTGTCTCTCTCTCATTCTTAGACTCCTTATGGAAGTCAGGGCCCTGGGAGGCATTAGGGCAGCTCTGGGAACTTCCACAATATCAACTTCCTACTCCCTGCTGCACCTCCAGAAGGCATTGAACAGTGGAGAATCCTTGAGACACATGGAAGACATTATACCTACTCCCTGACCCTTGTGGCCAGCTCTGTCTGGCACAGAGAGCAGCAGGGCAAAGCTGAATCTGAGTTTTTTCGTAATCACATGTAAACATTTCCCAGACATGTGATGAGTTGCACCAGGCAGTGTTTAATGTACTTGCATATTTGAGCCTTTGCTGTAGGAAATTAGGTGTGTGGGGAAATAGTGCAGATGCTCTTCTGATTTTCTAGCTTTGAAGAGTTTGGCTTTTTTTTTTTTTTTTCTTTCTTTGACATCTTCCATTTTAGGGTCACCACATGAATGCTCATACTCCCAGGTTAAGGCACAGGCAATCACTCCATTACTGACTTGGCTCAAATTCTTTCAGTACCAGCTGCACTTTTTAATTTCTGTTTTTTTTTGTTTTTTTGTTTGTTTTTTTTTTTAATTTCAGAGGATTCTGAGATTAAAGGTGATCAGATTGACTCGACATACATAGCTCTAGTCTTTTAAAATGCACAGATAGAAATCACAGAATCAAAGAAACATAGAATGGTCCAGGCTGGAAGCAACCTCCGAAAGTCATCTAGTGGAACCCCCTCCTGCAGTCATCAGGGACATCCTCAACTAGAGCAGGGGTATGATCCATATGAGAAAAAGACAGAACAGTTTCTTACAATATTTGTATGGTTGCTCTGAAAATTATAGTATTGTTGAATCATTCAGGTTGAAAAAGTGCCTCGAGATCATCAGGTCAGATCATTAACCCTACTTACCAAAGTCACCACTAAACCACATCACTAAGCTCCACATCTAAACAGCCTTTAAAGACATCCAGGGATGAGGACTCCACCCCCTCCCTGGGCAGCCTGTTCCAATGCCTGACCACTCTTGCAGTGAAAAATTTCTTCCTAATGTCCAGTCTAAACCTCCCCTGGTGCAGCTTGAGGCCCTTCCTTCTTGTTCTGTAATTACCTGTGAGAAGAAACCAACACCAACCTATCTCTATTGCCCTTCCAGAGAGTGGTAGAGGGCTGTAAGGTCTCCCCTCTTCTTCCTCTTCCTCACACAACAGTCCCAGTTCCCTCAGCTGCTCCCCACCAGACTCATTCTCTAGGCTTTCACCAGCTCAGTTGCCCTTCTCTGTACCCCCTCCAGCCCCTCAATTTCTTGTACTGAGGTGCCCAAAACTCACCCCAGCACTCGAGGGGTGGCCTCACCAGTGCCAAGTACAGGGGGAACAATCCCTGCCCGGCTCCTGCTGGCCACACCACTGCTGATCCAGGCCAGGATGCCTTTGGCTTTCTTAGCCCCCTCGGCACACTGCTGGCTCATCTTCAGCTTCTTGTCCATCAGAACCCCCAGGTCCCTTTCTGCAGGACAACTTCCCAGCCACGCTTCCCCAAGCCTGGAGCTTTGCATGGGGTTGATGTGGCCCAAGAGCAGGACCCACTTTCTGCAAACACTTGGTGGACAAAAAATTAATCATCCATACACTGAATTATGCTCCTTGTTTTACTCTCAGTTGCCCAGCAGGTTAAGCTGTGTAGCAGAAAGACTCCTGTAGGATCCAACACTACATGCACATGTCACTTCATTGCTCTCAAGACAGCAGAATGATTTCCCCAAGATTATGACTTTGGTTTCCCTCTTCTATATTTGGACTTCTTTTTGTACATATCTTTACCATATCTTCCATTATGAGAATGAAGTTTCCTCCACAGTCTTTGCTATTTAAGGTGGACAACTCTATTTTACCAGGGCAGACTGTAAATTTGGACTGAAAACAGTTCCTATGAGACAAAACTTGGGCTGTAAAAAATCCCTATGAAACAAGGTCAGCTCCTGTGCATTCAGGCACTGGGCACTGTGTGCTTCAGAACATTGTTCAATGCATGCATCCTGTTGTATAACTGCACAACAGAAAAGGATGCAAGGATACTAACTGGGTAGGTCTGGTAAGTTTATGAAGAAAAACAGAAAGATCTATACAAAATTAACAAAAAAATATAGTCTCATAGATCAGGCAACACTAAAGATTTATGTTAGAAGAAGAAAAATCTCAGAGACTTTCTGAATTTCTTAGATCCCCTAATGAGAATTGGAAGATAGGAATTGAAACACTCTAAAAACCAATTTGTAAGACTCACAATGTTTAAATTATTGTTTTGGATCATAGATCACAGAATGGCTCAGGTTGAAAGGGACCTCGGGGCTCATCTGCTCCAACCTCCCCACCATGGGCACAGACACATCTCAGCTAGACTCAGCTGCTCAGGGCATCATCCAACATACCCTTCAACCCCCCCAGGCAGGAGGCAGCCCCAGCCTCCCGGGGCAGCCTGTACCAGAGTCTCACTACCCTCCTACTGAAGAACTCCTTCCTCAGCTCCAGTCTAACCCTGCTCTGCCTCAACTTCAAACCATTCTCCCTTGTCCTGTCTCTAGACACTCTGATGACAAGTCCCTCTGCAGCCTTCCTGCAGGATCCCTTCAGCTACTGACAGGCAGCAATAAGTTCCCCCTGGATTTTTCTCTTCTGCAGGCTGTACACCCTCAGCTCCCTCAGCTTGGCCTCACTGCTCCAGCCCTTGGATCACCTTTGTGACCTCCTCTGGACTCACTCAAGCAGCTCTGTGTCCTCCTTCTGCTGGGGACACCAGCACCGGAGGCGGGATTGGAGATGAGGTCTCAGCAGAGCAGGGCCAAGGGGCAGAATTCCCTCTCTTGCCCTGCTGCCCATATAAATATATATATACAAAATGTAAATAGGTGCATGCCACTGGCCTCCTCTTACATTCCACAGAGATCAGTGGTAACTTGAGAAGCATTTCAAATGTGTCTAGAGCAGCAAAGGAGTTGTCCTTTGGCAGGATACATTAACATCTGCCAGCAAAGCTTCATGCAGGGGACAGAGAGGCAAAAAGCCCACCACTACTCCAGCACAATGCCATTAATATTCTGGATTTTAGTTCAGTCCTGAGTTATAATGGTCAAAAATTGACGTGTTTGCCATTTCAATATTTCCTTTTCTACGTTTTCATTCTGATCTGACACAAGTGTTAAATGAAATTAGGTTGCATTTTCTTCAACTGGAAAAACAAAAAGGTTATGGCTTTATAGTTTCAGAAGTCAGAATGTATAGCTAAAGGGCCTATTCTTCTCTCCCAGAGCACATACACCACTAATTAAGGCAATGAGAATGACATGGCTCTACTAAGAGGAAAATGTAAAATTTCATTACAGTGTTTGTTAGTGATAAAGACAATTATTAAGGACTGTAGCCTCAATTTAAAAGAGCTGCTTCATTCTGACAACTTTTTCCTTTTAATATTACTTTGTAACATAAATATGAAAAACAAATAGATCTAAGAACCAGTTTATTAGTAGTGAGAAGGACATCCAACCAGTCCCAGCATCCTGCAGTTCACAATTTATTATTTGTAACTTACTGTAATCCAATATTCATTAACATAATTAATAAGAAACATCATCAAATCACCAAAATACATTTAATTATTCAGCTTGTATTAAATCCTTGACTGCTTGCTCAATGCCTCAGGAAATCTTCCACATACAGCTTCTCATTTCAGTCACCTGTAGAAGTATAAATGTTGGAAGCAAGAGAATTTTAGATAGTTCAGTTTATTTTGTAGTGCATAACTTGGTTAAAAGATAGATTTAAATGTTTTGTAATTAGGCACTTGGAAAGTTTTTGAAATGCAAAGTAGCTTTGAAGAAAGAGACTTGGGGGTGTTGATTGCTGAGAAGCTCTCCAGGAGCCAGCAGTGCCCTCATGCAGCCCAGCAGGCAGCTGTGTGCTGGGCTGCAGCCAGAGCAGTGTGGGCAGCAGGGCAAGAGAGGGGATTCTGCCCCTTGGCTCTGCTGAGACCTCACCTCCAATCTTGCCTCCAGTGCTGCTGTCACAAAGATGATCCAAGGGTTGGAGCAGCTCTGCTGTGAGGACAGGCTGAGGGAGCTGGGGGTGTTCAGCCTGGAGAAGAGAAGGCTCCAGGGGGACCTTAGAGCTGCCTGCCAATAGCCAAAGGGATCCTGCAGGAAGGCTGCAGAGAGACATTTCATCAGAGTGTCTAGAGACAGGACAAGGGGCAATGGTTTGAAGCTGAGGCAGAGCAGGGTNTTTTAATAGTAGTCAGTTTGTCTGTATTTTGGGTGTGTACAACCTTCTGGACAACTGCCTACTGTGGTTTTTTTTTTTTTTTTTAGTACTACTTCTTGGAATGAAATATTTAAAGTTGTTAAAAATGGTAACTCTGTTTCTGTCCTTCCTGAGCAGATGATTTATTCAACTTCATTATCTGCTGCATAGCAATAGTTTGTCACAAATTATTCCAAACCCAGACAAATGCTCCTTCCACCTTTATTTTAAAGACTTGAACCTAACTTTAAAGACACATAAATGTGATGTAAGGGAAGTGGTTTAGATAGAGTGGGAGGTGTCTCTGCCTATGGCAGGGGGTTGGAACTGGCTGATCCTTGAGGTCCCTTCCAACCTTACCATTCTATGATTCTATGATTCAGGATTCCATAAGTCTGTGAAAATATTTTGTAACTAGGCACTTGGAAAGTTTTTGAAATGCACCATTCCAGTAAGTAAAAACTTCTGTTCCAACCCACCCATAAATTATTTACTTCATTTGGGAAACTAGCTGTAATTATATGACTGTTTAATTAAGGCTTCTGTAGGACCTGACAGCAATGCTAATAAAAACAATTGAGGAGATGCAAGGAGTTGATCTTAATTGGAGGAGATGCCACTATTTACAAGAATAAATGACTGCAGCTAATCTCACATTCGTAATTATCAGTGATGGGACTACTTCAAAAGGTGTTGTGGTTCTTGTCTGCCTCAGCTGAGTCTTCCAGATGCTTGTGTTTATTCAGAGTTTAGGGGCTTAACTGAATTTGGAACGCAGTAATTTTTCTTACAGGAGGCAGCTGAGTTGCCTCCTGGGCCCAAACTCTTCAGTGACACAGGAAGAGCTTTTCTATTTTCCACCCAAGGAATCTCTACTCTTTTCATGTTTTGGAGTCACAAGGCCCAGCCTTGTAGTTTCCCAGTGAAGAATGCATTTTATTATCTGGAGCAAATGATGCCTGGCTGCTCTATGGGAATACATTGAGCATCCATATCCTCTGACACCATATGTCTGCACCTTGACAGGTGGAGCTACATGTGTCCTCTGCAGTGTTGAGCTCTCTCTTCCTTTCACAGACCCTGCTGCCAAGCCTAGTGGAACAGGAATAGCACCTTACAGCTCCTGGCACCCAGGCATTCCCTGTATGGTTCCTCCAAACCTGAATGGAGGCCCAGGAGATGATGCTGTTGGGTCAGCACATTCAAAAGGAGCTCTTTTATTTATACTATCAGATCCAGGGGGTAATACTCTTCTGTGGCTATTTCAATCTCACCTGAGCACAAATGTTATGCTGTGTGTTTAATAAGGTGCTGAAAATACACAGAATAAAGCATACCAAGGCACAGGCTGAAACCAGGATGCATCTCAATGATTCTATCTCTCTCCCAAGAAAGAGGAGATGAGATCCTGTGGGTACTGACTGCTTATTGCTGGGCATTTTGAGGTAATGAAGAGATTCAGATTGTCATCACTTCCTGGCACATTCTGGCACAGATAGGCAGACTCTGTTTTGTGACAGAGCTTCTGGCAGCAGGGTAAGAGTTGCTATAGAGCTGGTAACTCCAATCACCCCTGTCTGTGGAGCACCTTTGGGTATCACCAGGAAAGTGAATGAAGCAATCTGAATTTTCCTCTTTTGGAGTGGCTACAGTGCTCCACACAGATTTTCTGGCAGTAGCATTGACATTGATCAGCAGATATTGCACTTTCAATCTGAAAAGAAATCTGGGAACATATTCTCAGCTTGGAAAGGATGGGATGCTTCCTCTTGGGATGACTATATTCTGTTCAATGGAACACTTCAGCAGACCAAGAACAGTTTTACTCTTCTCAAGCCTCAGTGATTATTTTGGTAGTGTTTAAATTGTTTCTGGACACCTCTGGTGATTTTCTCCTCGAAACCTCTTATATCAGGCTAACCTGGTCACTCTGTCTTCATTCAGTCCCAGGTGTTCACCTGTTGCTTGATGGCCTGCAAAGGCCTGGAGGAGTAATAGTAGCAAAGCTGCTGTGTGATAACGAATGACATGGCAGCAGTGAACTGTGACAAGTCTATTAGAAAGCAAGAAGCAGCATTCCCCCCTCCCTGAACTATTTTTTTTTCTCAGTTATCTTTCACATTGCATATTGTACACAGAGAATTTTGATTTACACTAAGAATATCTCCTATATCTGACAAAACCAGACCACCCAGGATCATGTCTCTGCTAGGAGGACACACTGCAGCTGAAATCAAGGTGCAATTCCTATGCTGGCTAAACTAAGAATTGGTTTACAACGCCATTTAAACAGAAAAAATCTCCATGCAAGGGCATACCAAAAGGAGGTAAAAAAAAAAAAAATAACAAAAGAGAGAAAGAAAAGGACGAAAGATCACCTTCCAGTCTAAATGGGTTTAAAGTGGAAGAGGGGAGATTTAGACTGGATGTTAGGAGGAAGTTCTTTACAGTGAGGGTGGTGAGACACTGGCACAGGTTGCCCAGGGAGGTTGTGGCTGCTCCCTCCGTGGAGGTGTTCAAGGCCAGGTTGGAGGAGGCCTTGAGTGAACTGTGCTAGTGGGAGGTGTCCCTGCCTATGGCAAGGGGTTGGAACTGGCTGATCCTTGAGGTCCCTTCCAACCTTACCATTCTATGGTTCTCTAAATCATCTTAAGAGCTTCTTCTGAGGCTCAGGTCCCCACTAAACAGCATGCTGAGTGGCTTATGAACAACAGTCAAGCAAAAAGGTTTTAATACTAACAGATATGCCTATCAAGCAAGGTAATTTTTTAAGAAGAGTGATAGATGCATGGATGCTGCTGCTTCCCTTCCTCTTCATTAGGCTACTTCTACTCTGGTTCTCAGGAGTCCATTGCTTGCTGTCCAAGGAATCTCTATGCTTCCCTTCTGTACCTTTTTCTGTAGCTTGCATCACTGTCTTCCAAACAGCTTATCACATGCTATTCATCATGGCAATGACTTCAATGCCTTCATATGGGCTTCACAGCCTCCCTCTTCTGATGACTGAATCATAGAATCATAGTTCCATGGTTTAGTTCATATGGTTCATAGTGCCATGATTTAGTTAATTAGAAGGGTTAGGTAATAGGTTGGACTCAATGGTCTCAAAGGTCTTTTCCAACCTGGTTAATTCTGTGATTCTGTGAGAGGTGTCCCTGCCCATGTTGGGGAAGAGGGAGTAGATGATTTCTAAGGTCCCTTCCAACCTGAGCCATTCTGGGATTCTATGAAATATTCATGTCATAGAAGGGATATTGGCCAGATTACTTCTACAGAGCTCTGGTTCTTTTACCCTACAGGTAGATTTAAGAGTTCTGAGTTAGAACCAGTAGAGATGCTTTCACAGAATCACAGAAATGCCAGGTTGAGACAATAGCATTAACTGTGTCATACCTCCTCTGCAAGCAAGTATGTGCATACAAATGCCTGACTACATCATAGTCCAAAACCTCTGACTGACCTATCCTAACTAAATTATCCTCTAAGTCAACATACTTTGTCTTACATATTCACCCCACAACTCTGCAGTTGCCAATTGGCTCTTTTTTTTTTCTCCTCATGTAACTTGCCCTTGCAAATCTCATATTCCATGAGGCAGCTCCTCATTTTTTTTCCTGTTTTTGAGAGTTTCTGTCTCACCTTTAGCTTTATTCCCCAGCCTAAACCCTGTGCTACTCACAGCTGGACACAGAATTGTAGTTGCAAAGTCTGTGGTATTGAGCAGAGAGGAATAATTACATCTGGTCTCAGGTGGAAGAAGAGTGCTGCTGCATTACAAGATGAAATTTGTCCTTTTCTTTCAATAATGTCATTGGTTCTTTCAGCCTGGATTCAGCTTCATTATTGCTTCTGGTTTTCTCCCCAGTTTTATTTATGCAGGCAGGTGGGAGTGGACTTTGCAGTTCTTTGTACACCTATTGATGTCAGATCTTTCTTGAAATTTATCAAGATCTCTTTGAATTCTAACTAACCCCCCCAGAATATTCAACATCTTCCTTGGCTCGATGCCATTTTCAATTCGTACAAGCAAAGTTTCCATTTGGTCACCAAATGGTTACTCCAGATGCAAACACCTGGACCATGGAATAGATGGTTTGCACAGACTAAAAGAATGCAGTGGTGTCTCACACCATGGTGTAGGCTGGAATTCTATACTGCTTTAATATCATCTTAAGAGAGGTTTAACACTTGCATACTTTATGATCAGTTAGACTGTCTTGATTGTCACTACACCCTACAATCATATAATGGCTTAGCCTGGAAGAGACCTCAGAGATCACCTACTCCAACCCCCCTCTCATGGACAGGCACACCTCTCCACTAGACTTGCCTTTTCAAGGCCTTCAGCACTCCCAGGGAGGAGGCAGCCACAACCTTCCTGGGCAACCTGTGCCAGAGTCTCACCACCCTCACACTGAAAAGCTTCCTAAGGTGCACTCTAACCCTACACTCCTTCAGCTTCAAACCATTCTCCCTTGGCCTGTCTCTAGACACCCTGATGAAAAGTCCCTCTGCAGCCTTCCTGCAGGATCCCTTCAGCTATTGGCAGGCAGCTCTAAGGTCCCCTGGAGTCTTCTCTTCTCCAGGATGAACACCCCCAGTTCCCACAGCTGGTCATCATAGCCGCGGTATTCCAGCCCTTGGATAATCTTTGTGGTCTACCTTGGACTCACTCCACCACTCTGTGTCCTTCCTCTGCTGGGAACAGCAGAACTGGAGGCAAGATTGGAGGTGAGGTCTGAGCAGAGCAGAGCCAAGGGGCAGAATCCCCTTTTCTGCCCCGCAGCCAAGGATGCAATTTGCCATCCTGGGCTGCAGCAATCCTTGTCCAGGAGCCCTGCAACCATGCTTCATGCCTAAGGGGTTAATCTTAACAACAAGAGGATATTGAGTCTAGTGCCACTGCATCCATTCAAAACAGTATCTATATTTTAGTAGGTGTTAGCAACAGACATAATACTTGTCATTGATTTTATAGGTTGAGTTTGTATCATAATATATTGGCGTTGTACTTTTTATACAAGACTTGCTTCAGGGTGTAGCTGCATTCAGCACTGAATAACAGGCTAATAAAAAGTGTGGCAGAAACAGCTTTACGACCCTCCACTGACTTGTGTTTTACATTGTATTATCTTACTGCAGACATCTGAATTAAAGGTTAACAAACACTATTTAATAGGTTGTCGGAATGAATGTACAGTACATGAACACATGCCTAGCAATGTCTATCAGTTATCAGCCTCTCCATGCATTGTGATTTGGGTGAAGACAAGACTGTAAATGGGTGATGGCTCCTGAGTGACTCTTTTTAGGATTATGAAATAGCACATTTTGTTATAGTTCCTCCAATTAAGTGCAGAGCTACCATTAAAGCAATCTGTCATCATTTTAACAATGTCATTAACTTCCGCGCTGTCTCGCAGATGCTTTGTTCTCCCCTTCAAAATTAGCAGCACATACATTCAGAGAGGAAACTCCACCATGGAAGAAGAGGGAAAACAAGTTGAAGGAGCCCTCAGTTGTAAAATTATATAAATAATTAAAAAGTGGTTACTGGGGAAATGTGACTCCTTAAGAAAGAAAGAAAGAAAGAAAGAAAGAAGAAAGGAAGAAAGAAAGAAAGAAAGAAAAGTACAAAGCACTTAATCTGCAAAAATTGTACAGTAATAAAAATGTACTAACCTATAAAAATATAAATTATTTTTCTCTCTCTGGTAATTATAAGGAAATATGGTTTACCATACTATAAAAATGTACTAACCCTATAAAAATATACTAAATTATTTGTCTATCTATAGTAATTATCAGGAAATATGGTTTACAATAGAACAAAATGTACTAAGCCTGTAAAAATACACTAAATTATGTTTCTATGTATAGTAATTATTAGGAAATATGGTTTGCAACTCATAGAAGTAGCATTTTAAATATAATAAGGTTGGCTACAGAACTATAGAATCAAAAATTAGACTCATTCTTTCCTGTTTTATACTCAGACAAGCTAAACCTACTTTAGATGGCTCCAGAAACACCAGAATGCCCTGCTCAGGTTTGGGGGATTTAAAGGAATCGATGGATAAACCAAAATGATGGATAAAATAAAAATAAAATGAATGAGTTATTTATTCCCTGAGAGTTCCACATTCAGGTGAATAGTAACAGACTAGTGGAGCATCAACTTTGTTAGCTTTGTT
>VWYK01009328.1:6399-24065 GCA_013399775.1 Semnornis frantzii | reverse complement strand
AAAAAAAAACTTCTGATAAAACAAAATACATAAAAAGAAAACTTCTGATAAAACAAAATACATATAATTATGTTTAATAGTGCAAATCAGTGGAATACTGATTAGGAAAATAAAACTAGCTTTTGAAACTTATAAATGTATCATTCAAAGAAAATAAGATACTCTCTGAAAAGAAATTCTAAATTTACTGAAATGATCTTTCCAACTTTTGCACAGTCATGCTTGAACTACTCATTTTTATGTCAAGTTTTTAGCACAGTAGTGATATCATTCAAAACCTATTAGTCTAATGCCATGAAAGCAGCCACCGCTATGTATAGAAACAAATGACAAAAACATCCTCAAGAGCATGCAAACCTGGAAACATCACCTAACCACACAGTCTTTCCAACTGTGACTATTTTCATTCTTTTCATAGTTATCAGCCTAACAACTCCTGAGTTTTGGTGTCTTATTAATTCAAGACAAATAAAAGAGAGACGAAGTTGTTCAGCAGCTGGTTTGTTCTACCCTTCATTCACCCAGTTACTTGTTATGAACTTGTGCACTTATGTGAAATGTGGAGAATCCTACATCATTAGCATAGTTGGTTTATGTCACTCAGAAAAGCTTCATTTTTACTACTTTTTAAAAATCATTACTGCAGACTGAAATATTTCCATTTGTAAATCTGGAAATATTTATTGACCACCAAGTTATTGAAATCTTTTTTCTTCCTGCTGAGTTCTTCAGATGCCTACCATATGGTTGGAATGTATTTAATTCGTAACAGTTCATTATTAAATTATTTCACAATGTAATCTTTTTTCTTATGTGTCTTCACTTGCCTTTTTCCCCCCAAACCCAGAGCCCCTGGGTTCTGTTGGAGTCTCCTCCCACCCTAGGTGTGACCACTTTGCCCTCCCTGCCCACTCCCCTTTTTAATCAGCCCTGGGAAATACAGAAGCCCCAAGTTTGCCCATCTGGGTAGAGGGATCCTCCTCCCATCATTGCTGGTGAGCCCTCATGGTGCACACTGGGTGAAGGGGATCAAAGGCCGGGGGGCCTGGTGGCCCCCCGCTTAGGCAGGATAGAGAGTCAATGGTCACTCCAACCTCACCCATGTGTGCTGGCTGTGTCTCCTTATTTAGGCTGAGCTACTCTCTGTTTAGCTGCTGCTGCTTTCTGCTCACTTGTAATGCTCTAAAAATGCCAGGAATAAATCTGTGACATGTTTTGAGAAGCAGTGAATTAGCATGAAGGAAATGTCTGAGAATCCCTAACAAGGAAAATGGAATGAAACTCAAATCTCATTGACACTCTCTTATGTCAGAGTAGGTAAAACTCTGTCTTGTTTCGTAACTAAGTTAAAACTTGCTTTATTCAGTACCAGGTGAAATCCTGACTCTGTGAAGCAAGGTCAGGGTACTAGATGGCTATGATTGTAGAACTGTCAGGGTCGGAAGGAACCTCAAGGATCATTCATCTTCAACTCACCGGCCACAGGCAGGGATGCCTTACACTAGATCAGGCTGACCAGAGCCCATCCACCCTGGCCTTAAAACTATCCACAAAGAGGGCTTCGATCACCTGCCTGAGTGACCTGTTCCAGTTTCTCACCACTCTCATGGAGAAGAACTTCTTCCTAACATCCAATCTGAATCTACCCACTTCTAGTTTTGCTCCATTAGCCCTAGGCCTCTTGCTACCTGACACCCTAAAAAGTCTCTCATCAGTTTTCTTGCAGCCCACTTTAGATACTGGAATACCACAATATAGTCTCCTTGGAGCCTACTCTTCTCCAGACTAAATGGCCTCAAATCTCTCAGCCTGTCATAAGAAAGGAGCTCCAGCCCTCTGATCATCATAAGATTCATGAGCTTTCCTGTAAAAATACTATCAGAATTTCCAAGACATTTGGTATGTAGCTGTGGTGCACAGTCATTCCTACTCTTTCTGAGTAAACAGAGAATTAGCATTCCTTCAATTACTTGTCTTTGTAAGTATTAAAATTCTTTCCAGGATATTTAGTTCTGAGGACATTTTATCACAGCACATTTCTGTTATAAACATGCTCCTTCTTGTTAGGAATGACACTAATTTTCCAGTTAGCTATCAAAGCAAAAAAATTCCTAAATTTACAGCACTTCAACATAGATTTACAGAATTACTTCATAAGTCTTTATTGCTGTCTTCAAAAACATAGAATGACACATATGTTTGTCCAGTCACAGTGTGTAACCAGATGTGCTGGGTTTCTTGGGGGGGGAAGAACTCTCCTTCCTTTTTTTAAGTTATATGTATCTGTGATTTAATGAGTATGTTCCTTTAATTGTGTCACCACTTATAGAAGATGAGCTTCCTTAGTTCTGTAAGGAGAAAGAGACTACTACAGTGGAAGCTTAGTGGAGGACTAAAACTATTTCTCATTCCAGTATTCACTTGTCTGTCTCCTGCTTTCCCATCTAACGTGGTTGGTTTGGTATATGCTGGTGATTCGTCATGACAATTCTTCTGCTTAAAGTAAGGAAGGCTCCATCACTCCAGGACAAAACAGAAGAATTCTAGCAAAACCATTCTCCAGCACTTCTGAGGCTGTTATTCTTCTTGCTGCAGCTCATTGCTGGTTTTATGCTCACAGTCATGCCTCTGCTCTATTACTAATTTTAGCCTTTGGATACTTTAACTGTGAGCCTCTTGTAACCATAAATTCTTGTATGGGTTCCTATGGCCTTTGCTCTGTTCATGTTTTGCTCTCCTGACACTCCCTTCTCCCAAAAGAGAGTGAACCTCTGCTATCCTTTCATGGAATGGCCTTTCTTAGCTGGTCATTTTCTTGATTCTTTTTCCCATCTGCATTTCAGCCTGTTTTATCACCTGGCTTCTGTAGTGTCTGTTATTAACTTCTGTCCCTAAGAATATTTCCTCTAAAATAGGAGTGAGCAGAATAGACAACAGTTTTTGACTGAAATTTTTCCCTATTGAATTTACCAAATTGCATTGGTAAACTCAGTCAAAAATTAGAAAGAGAATGAAAAGAGAGGATACAGAGAGGAGAAGACAAGACTCATTGTTTGACATTTTGAAGGGAAAATTCATTTTAGTTGTCTAAGTAATGTTTTTTTGGAGAAGCTTTATATATGATATGAAGAATGGATAAACAGATTCCTTGGCCAGCCTTCTAGCAGAAAGAGCTACCTCACATACCATAATGTCATCTACAACATTTAGATTAAATGGACAATATTTACGATCAACTGGTCCTCTCACACCTGAAGCATAACTCACAAACCCTTTTTTAGATAAACTTTTATTGACTTTTCCTATATTGTTTTCAGGAAAATGTCTGATGTATTTCTGAAAGGCGTTGTAATAATACATATTCTTGTGAATTCAAATGTAAGTATGGATATATGAAATCAGAGTTTAAAAAGACATTATTCTGGAACCCTAACTCCAGCATTTGTGGAAAGGATGCTTTGAAAAATGGAAGAAGATCAAATATTTGATAAGAATTTGAGTGGAATTCCTAGAGAAAGATTTTCTTCCAGTTATTTTATGTGGAACTACAGATACACGAGCACCATACTAACACACAGATGTCAGTGGATGTCTGTATACCATCTAAATATCTAACATAGTTCAATTCCAAGCAAAACATAAACTTCTTGACCTGTCAGCTCAGGAAACTCAGACCTCAATGAGTCAAGCATCAGATACAATTCAAAAGTAACTACTCCAAAGAATACAAGAGTCTTGTCCCTTCCTCATGTAATTGAGGGTAAGCTGGCAAATGTCACAAAACATTACTACTAACTTATCTTTATGATGATTTGCTAGTCAAGGAGCATTCTAAGCTTTAAAATACATAATTTAATATAAGGGCTAAACTGTTCAGAGTAAGTTTCCATCCTACTGTGGCATATATTGGAAGTAAATATCTAAATGGAATATCTGACATATTTGGAAGAGACTTGAAGGATGAGCTAGATAAAAAATTTTCATGGAAGTTATTTTCACTAAAACAGAAAATATCTGTTGCAAAACCCCTAATTTTTTAGTAGCTATTTTCATTTTTGTACTCTGTTACTGAAATGAGACCTACAGCTACCCATGCTATAGCCTCCTGTATTTCACCTTTGGGGAAGGCTACAAAGCTGACAGAATTCCCTGAACGTACATTAGGAAAAAGAAGCACAAAGGCAAAAAGATTTCACATTTAGCTGTTAGTAACCCCAATGGAAGACTAATGGTTTCACTTATGGAAAGGAAGAGGAGATTGAACAGCACTTTCTGCCCAGGCAGACAAACAGCAAGACAAAACTCTTTGCAAATACTTTTTTTTAATATTATTTTTTATTTGTCTGTGGGGTTTTGTTGTTGTTTCGTCTGAGAAATCTCTAAGTAAATGGAAAGCTGTGTCTAATGTTGGGAGCAGGAAGAGGGAGAGAAGATTGTTCATTTCACTCTTTACCTCAAATCAGAAGGCAAATATTTAACCAAGGTATTTTATTAAGCAAAATGGATTTCTATTTTTCCAAACATATCTAGCTATCATTGCTCAGACTTCTAACCACATGCCAAACATACCTCATATGCTTATGTGAGGATTCACTTGAGATAGGCTCTCATGGTTCAGGAAAATGAGATCTTCCCTGCTCCCACCAGCTCTTGCAGACACTGTGATCCACCCTTCCCTGATCAGCCCATTCTGCTCATTTCCACTCCTATAGGGACTTGATCCTTCCTTACTCAAGTCACCTATCCTCAAGTTGCTCAGTCTCCATACACCATAATTCAAATGTTATTTCATAACAATCTACTTGTGTTTCACAGATGCCAGCTTCATTTACTGATAGGGAAAAAGTTCTTAATCACTTTTTTCCTTTTTACTTTCTTAGTGAATGTCTGTTGTTAAGTGGAATTTATGAGTCTGTGGTTTAGCAGAATTCTGAAATAAATAGGGCTTTAAAATATTTTTTTTCTCCATATGCCAAAGACATTTCAGTGTTTCACACAGTGCTCCATTTATAATTTTACTGAAAATTTCTCTGCCTTTTTTCTGTTTGTGCTTTAAAAAATATTTCATTAATATATAAATTTAATTTCTTGCCTGGTCTTAATCTGACAGATATCTTTTGTTTTGAGAAATACACTTTATTTGGAATACAAGTTCTTTTATTTAAAAAAAAAAAAACAATGAGAGGAACCAAAAATAGAAGTGATACAACAAGCTGGACTTAAAATAAATAAGGCAGGGGAGTGTTTTTCAAAACATGTTGTATAATATCAGCTGAAGCATGAGCTCATGATCTCAACCCAGGTCTTTTTTGTATTACTTTCCCTCCCAAACTGTGTTCAGAGGACTTGCTTGTGAGAGCAGGCTGTGTTAAAGCAGGACAACTGTCTTTCCAGGTATCTCAATCACTGTAGTGCTAATTATTCAGTTATGCTACTGTTATTTTGTATTTGCACTATGCAAACCCTCCACATGAATGCTACCTGCCTTATCTGATCCAACTGCTGCAGCTTGCTGGTGGAGGATATCAGCAGCTCTCGCATTTTGTAAGCTCTGCAAGTATTGTAAAGCGTGGGATTATAAATTTATCATATATGTATAAAACTCATCAAAACAAGTTAATGTGCATTGCTGTGTGTTTAACACCATGGGCCCCAAAATATACAGATAGCTGCATCAGTATGTTTAAAAAAAAAAAAGTTTCAAAATGTAATGGAAATAGTTTTCTTTTAATATGTTTTATGTCATAATGAAACCTTAAAGGAATTTGTGGATTTTAATCATTCAGAAGGCCTCACAAAAAATGTTGTAGACTAATGAATACACTCTCAAATAAGGCAAAACCAAACAAACATTGGCTTAGTGTGAATATATTTAGGAGATAATTATGCTTAACATTGTCAGTCTGACCTATTGGAGCCCCTGAAGCAATCACGTACATGACTGAATAAGGGAATTATAGAATCATAGAATGGTAAGGTTGGAAGGGACCTCAAGGATCATCTAGTTCCAAACCCCTGCCATAGGCAGGGACATCTCCCACTAGGACAGGTCACTCAAGGCCTCGTCCAACCTGGCCTTGAACACCTCCAGGGAGGGACCAGCCACAACCTCCCCGGGCAACCTGTTACAGTGCTTCACCACCCTCACCGGAAAGAACTTCCTCCTAACATCCAGTCTAAATCTTCCCTCTGCCAGTTTAATCCCATTGCCCCTTGTCCTGTCATTGCAAGACCTTGTAAATAGTCCCTCCTCAGCCTTCCTGTAGGCCCCCTTCAGATACTGGAAGGCTACTCTAAAGTCTCCTCAAAGCCTTCTCTTCTCCAGGCTGCAGAGCCCCAACTCTCTCAGCCTCTCCTCGTAGGAGAGCTGCTGCAGCCCTCTGATCATCTTTGTGGTCCTCCTCTGGACTCACTCCAACAGTTCCATGTCCTTCCTGTGCTGGGGGCTCCAGAACTGCACACAGCAAATCAAGTTAAAAAATTGGTTACATAAAGATTCTTCATGTCTTACTCCCACAAATCAAAAAAGCATTCTAAGTCTCTCAAGAGTAAAGGAAGTCCATACAACCAGGTAAACTTACACATCCAGAGCAAAGGACCTGCTAATCCAGCTCAGCTAATGTCACTGTTACCACATTATCTGCCACAGTTGTTCTGAGAACAGGACAGCTTCAGGAACGTATCTGTATTTAAAGCAGCTTCTCTGTTAGCCTAGGAAAAAAAAAAAAAAATTAAAACAACCCTTTGAAAGTCTTTTCTTTGTGCCCCGAAGACATAATATCAAGGCAGTCTATAATTAGAGCGCACCCGGACCAGTGAGTAATGCACATGAATGTGCAATGAATTAGCTGAAGTGTTTCCATTATTTTTGCTAGTAAAGGACAATGCTAGGTGCTCTGATGGTATTTCTCAGACTGTAAATATTGGCCCACTCTGCTCAAATACAAACACATGATGAAAATACAAAAGAAAGAAAAAAACCCAAACACCAATTGCAGAAGTCCTATCTTACAATGTATATGTTCACACCCATCATGACCACACTTCCTACATAAAAATCCCATACCTCCTCTGCAGAGACACACTTTTTAATGCACGTTACCACTAGCAAAAAGATACCAGGTTTTAACTTACTCATGCACTGGCTTTTCTGCCCTCTCCCTTGCCTTTCACATTTTCCCTGTCTGCAAGACTTTTTTAATATCTTGGAACATTATACTTTTTTCACTGACATGAAAGAATGGTTTTGATAGTGTCTTCGTTCTTGTTATTCTCTTCAAATCAAGCAGTAGCTGCAGTAGTAAACATTCCATTGCGGGATTGTCAGCTGCTTCTTGGTAAACACAAAGCTTGGGTAAATATTGTGTAGTTGTGGAGAGCATGGATGTTTTGACTAAGTGGGAGGAAAGATGTGTCCAAAATACGAGTACAAGATGAAAAACAATGTATTTTCCCAGAAAAAAGGATCAAGATAGCTAGTCTGCATTTCTAAGTGTGTCTGTATCTCAACACATTATGCTGTTTTAGACAGACACATAAAATCTATTGACTCTAAGTTTTGGACTTTTGATGAAATCCAGCTCAGTGCCAGGAGCCAGTTATGGGATCAATTCACCTTTGAAGTAGTGCCTAGGTTTGTGTTGACCTTTGATAAGAGAATAAATTTCACTCTGTGTCATTAGTGTTGGCCCACAAACATAAAAGGGCTATGTTTGCTTTGCCTTAACATCTTTGATATTTGCTCACTGGTTTGCTTGAGATATCAGGTATAAAGATGACCCTATCTTTCCTAACTATACTGAAAAGGAGAGATATTTGTATTTAAAATAAGGTTCAAACCTAAGCCGGAGAGATAATGCCAACTCTTGCTGAATTTTTTCCTAGCATAGTACAAGAAACCGGTACAGATGAGCTGATGCAACTTTACTGTAATACGACTATTTTTTTGAACTCCGTTTTGATTTCTCAACCCAAAGAACAAAATTTAGCTCTAGCTAGAAGATCATGATACCTTAGAGATCATGCATTACACAGCTGCTCTGGTACCCTGTCAGAGAAGAAGTAAAAAACTGTAGTTTTCCAATTTGTAACAAGGATGTGCAGTGTGATGAGAAAAAGTTAGCCTCGTCCACAGGTGCGAACCTCACTGTCCTGCCTGGGTCACTTCAGTGAAGTGGGTGATTGAATTCAGCCATGACAACTTCGGGAGAATTCTGCTTCTCCTGTCACTCTCAGTATGCCCCTGGAGTCCTCCCAGTGCTGTGACTTAATGTTGGGAGTGGGTTAGAGATCCAAACACACTTTAGATTCAGCTCTCCTTTGGATGACAGCAGTTAGTACTTCAGAGCAGCTTTTCTCCTTCCCAAAACAAGTCCTATTTCTTAATCTTCTCAAATTTGCCTGCTCTTATCCCTGTTTGTTTATAAATTAGAGGACTTTTGAGGGCTGGCATGCCACAGACACTTTAGGCTGCCAGCAGAGGCTAAGTGACCAATGTCATCTCTGTCAATAAAAGAGGCCTTGACTAGTCCTTTCAGACTGGCATATGTGCGGATTTCACATGTGACTAAGAGCCATGTACATGAAGTGAGAAGAATTATTCTTGTTAAGTTTTGCAATAAGAGGAGCCAAAATCCTGTTTGCAGTTAGTAAAAGAAAAGTAGTAGAAAGGAAAGCATATGCTGTATTTACATAAAAAGCTTAAATTGATTCTTAAGGTCTGTTTTCACATTTACATGTGGCAACAAAAAGGGACCCCTAAGTTAAGCCATCTGTGGCAGGACAGAGTAAAAAAAAAAAAACCAACCAAACAAAAAACTCCATGTTTGTTGTTAACCTTGGAGTGAGGCAGTGGAAAGGTAGATGACTTCTCAGAAGTGAAAGGATGTGCCAGAGAGATGCTACCTTGTAAATCCCAGCCAGAGTGGGGTTATCAACAGCTACCAGCGCTGTCAGGAGCAAGGACTCTTCCTAGCTTCTAGCTGAGAGATGTCCATAGAGGACTGCATGTTATCATGCCTGGAATAAGGATCAATTGCCCATGTAATCTCAACTCCTGACCATCATATATATTGCAATCTCTGATCTGGCACAGGAGAGTGCCTAATTAATTCAGAGATGTCTGAGACTGGCTATGGTCAAGCCCATTTGCTCTTTGATGATGACATCTCCTGCCTGACTTGCCCTCTGACATGGTTAAGCAAACCTTACTGTTTAAATCTTTCAGCTTCCAAATTATCTTCTGCTTCTGTAGCATGGTTGTGAATCAGCACATGGCTCAAGCACACATTTGGAGCTCTGGGTTGTCAGATTGAGAAGAAATAGAGCAGCCCAGCTCATGGCATACAGATAGGATACCTTGTCCTTGCCATGTGTGGCCTCACCTACACAGAGAATAGTCTCTGGCCCATGCTATCTGGCAAATGTCTTATGGTTATTATCCCAGATTGTGCAAGTCAGCCAAACTCTGCCATGGGGCATATTTACTTCTACTATTAAGTTAAACCATACACATAATTACAGGCTAGATTAAGTCTGTGTCTTAACTGATAGCTTAACTCTCTATGCTGTCTACCATTCTAAGAAAAATAGGTCTCTGCAACTTTAATGGTGGTATCATTAGTAATTATCAACATTAGCATCAGTTCAAAATCATTTCAGATCAGTGTCAATTTTCAAGTGATGCTGTGGTATTGCAGAACCTCACTGTCTGGTACAATATTCAAGAAGTGGTTATAGGCAAGTCCAGCTCTCAGTGGGATAGTGTTGTCTTACATGTCCACCTCTTAGCCTATTCTACCCAGGCTTCTCCATCTCTTTTAGGGTAATGAGTCCTCCCAGTCCTACACGAATGAAACAGATCATAATTATCCACATGTGAGGAAGACAAGATATTCCTGCTATACTTGCCAAAACACCAAACATACTGGGTTTGTGATGCTGCCAAAATACATCATTAGAACATTGCATACCCTTGTTTGTTTGATTGGTACTCTTTTCCTTTACAAAGGAAAATATTAAGAAAATTATTTTGAGGACAAATTAGATGAAGTGCACCATTGTGCTTAGTGATGCGACTTGTGGTGGTGCCTGAATTAACATATCACCTGAATTAATGACATATCACTGTGCTGTAAGTTTGAGTAGTTTAGCCTCAGCTCTGTTTATCATCTTTCTCAGCTGTGGGAAATATACTGTTGTCACAATAAGAAGAATTAACAAGACCAAAGACAGTTTCCTAAGACAATTGTCATGAATGCTTTACCATTTGGGCACCTGTATTATTAAACCAAATTGCTGCACTGCCATTCAATGACTGCAGCTGGAGTTACTAATCTTACAAATGTCAATGAACAGCATACACGTGAAAATTCCACTTCTTTTATGATGTGCAGTCATCTTCTTAGGCAGGTTCACTGCACAGTGGTCATTGCTGCCTCAGAACCATAAAAATACAGCTACCTTGCTTCCTTAATTGTCTTAGGTCTGATACTAGTGTTATGCATGTTAGATCACAACCTATCTGAACTGGTAATATGTCCAGGATTTTACTTGGCCTCATCAAGGACAGGCAGCCTAATTTAAAGCTTGATATAATTAATTTCAGAACAAATAAAAGAGTTAGTAAATTATAGTAATATGTAAGTATAGCACACTTGCATAACCCTGAGCTGGGAGAAATTTTTAAACAGCAGTATGGAATACTGTGTAATGTAGCATACCAGATATTAAGTCTTTCCAGTATCACAGCAAACTTGGGTGTTCCTGTCCTTACAAAATAGACTGTCAACAAACCAACCAGTTGCATTCTCAGGTGTTTAAATCCAGGTGGATTTATGAGGTGTGTATGTTAAATGGGGAGGGAAAGGCATCGTGACAATGCAAACCAGCTTTCGTAAATCGTGAGCTATATATAAAAGTAGCCCATATAAAACTCAGAGTTAATTAGGAAGGTGAGAGCTTTGGAAAAAAAGCTAATGACTTTAACGATGCAATCAATAACAACTCCATTTGGAAAAGCTTCCAGTACATCTATCCCAAGCAAAATTAACATGAGAAAATAAATCCTCCAGGAAGTCTATTTTCGGCTCTCTTTTTTGTTGTCTTGTGAGCCACAGCACCCAATATACATGCAAGAAAAAAATCTTTAAATTTCTTCTGGACAAGAAGTTTGCCATATACCTGTTGAGGTTAAGAACCATTTTTTCATGGATCTGGCCTAGAAAAAGTTCAAGAAAACCCCCAAAACAAAGATAATCAGAGGCTCAAAGTCTTGTGCTTTAAACACAGAATTTGAAAGAAATCTTGTGAGAGACCTCAGGCATATCATAAATTCTTTTTGTCCCCATTCACATCTGTAAAACAGAGATATTTTTTTCTCTTCTAATTCTTCAGGAGGTAATCACATAAATTCATTAAGGTTTGCAAGGCACTCAAATGTTGTGTGAATATCTGAGAGCAAAGCAGCAAAATGCTGCCGGTGAATGGAAAGTGTAAATTGTTCTATAGTCCTGTCTTGATCCTCTTTGTGTTTCCCATGGAAATTTGAACTTTATGGGAAGGAAAGACAGAAAATGGGTTCTTTTAGTTCTAATGGTGGAAATCATGGGAAGGACTAAGGACAGGAATAATATTAAACCCTCTTAAGGTTTTCAATCTCAGATCCTATCCCTGTCAGTTTTCATACTTCTTCTGTCTTTTTCTGTTATCCCTCTATTCCAATTATTTATTATGTGTGGTAAGAGAACCCTTCCAAGCAATATAATATCAGGTTATTTTAATGACACTGTCTGAAAGTTGCGTTTGTTAATGATGAGCACAGACAGTTGGTAAAATCTTGGCCCCACTGAGATCAGGAATATTTTGCTCAGTAGTACCAGACCTTCCTGAAGGATTCCTTAGACCTGTCAACAACTTCGATGCATCTTTGAGTGAGAGTGCATTGACTTTGAGGCAGATCCTAACAGGGAAAGATATTTTAAAATCACTCTTTTAAGGGTTCATTTTCTACCCACCAGAAATAACCCCTGCCCAGGACAACAGTTTATTCAGCAGGAGAGCTGTCTCAAACACACTGACTCCCTTAGTACTCAAGTCATAAATTAAGGTAATTTTGAGATTACATTTTGACCTCTTTCTTTTCATGATTAAATGAGTGCCCATAGGTAAGTAGTAGAACATAACCACAAGGAGTATTACCTGACTAGAGCAAAACATCTGAGTATTGCTATAACAGGTTTCTTTTTGCCTTTTCTTTTAAGACTCATTGATTTTTTTTTTTCTAATCTTGTCCAAACTACTGGACTATAAAGTTATGTAGCAGTCAGTATGATATAACCAAGATCCACCATGAAGAATAAGTATTTGTGTCTGATATTTACAAAGTAAACAAGCAAAAAATATAGTACAACATCAAGAGAGTTAAATTGTTTAAGAAATAGTCAATAAAAGACATTAACAGCTTCCCTTTCACAATCTTTCTTTTTTTTTTGCCTCAAGCAGTGACTTATAAACCAGTGTTTCTCATGAGGACTTTATTCAGCTCCAATGAGCTGAATGTGTTGTCTACATCACAAAGGGCACCCAGATTATTTTCCTGTATTTGCTGGAAGTTCATATCCCAGCACCTATCTGTTATGAAAATGATTCAAAGACAGGTATTCATTAAACATGTCAGAATTAAAATGTCTCCCAACTTCCTATGCAGACACCTGTTGGATTAATTTTAGAGTAAATAGAACTCTCAGAGGGAAACCTGTTGACTGGCACAAAAATTTAGAAGAAAAATATGTAAGTTTTGATAAAAGGCTGCACAAAGGAAGAACGAAAACAGGAGATTATGTAATCACAAAAAGATCAAGACAGAGATTGTATTATGGTACATTTGCTGTTATAAATATGCTGGTTATTTTAGCCTTTTCAGCTCTGTGGATACCAAAGACCAAATATATCAGCTGTCACTATTCCGAAATGCTCTGAAGGATATACTTGTCACATTACTAAACTCTTCTCAATGCTTTGCAAGCTTTTTGTTTGATTTCACTCTAAAATTCTTTTGTCACTATAAATATATGACAGCTTGGATTGTATCTGTCTTCATAAGGATTTTGATATAATATGATCTGCTCTGTAAAAATATATGCATCCATTTTGTTTTATTTGTTGTCCAGAACTCCAAAGAAAATATTGTTTTGGTTTGTTGTTTGGGGGGTGGGTTTTTTTTATTTTTTCATTTGGTTGGTTGTTTTTTTTCTATGGGTACCTCTTGGCTTTTCTATTATTTAGACTAATATAAGTAAATAGAATATCCTTGTGTGTGTTTGGTTTCTCTTTTTGTTTTGTGGGGGTTTTTTTGTTTTGTTTTGTTGTGGGTTTTGATTTTTAGGTTTAGTTTTGTTTTTATTTAAATGCGTTTAACTTCCTAGTAGTTTTGGGGACCAATATTGATGATTATTACATTAATCAGATCTTGTCAATGAAGAAAATTGCCATAAAAGGAAAGTTTGTGGCATTAAAAAAAAAGTGTTAATTTACTAATCAGAAAGGCATGGCCATGCTGAATAAGGCTTAAGATGTCAGCTGATTTGACTGATTTTGATAAAGCTTACTCACAAGTATCAAATAACCCCAGAAAAAATTAAATTAATTATGACATCCAAATCAGAACACAACTTCTGGGTATAGATCCATGGGAAGTTCATTCCAGTGAATGCCCAGAGATGTTTTGGTCTGGGGACCAAAAAGTTACCCAAGATCTTCAGTAGCACAGTAATTCTCTTTTATGACGCTGTAAAACACACTACTGTGTCTTTGTGTACCAAAAATCTGTAGCTACCTTACCTACCATTTTGGAGGTTTGTCATAAGGCATTTAGTGGTTACTAACCACTCTGCTTTGTTGCCATTATCCCATTTTTCTGCCCTTCAGCTTTGATTGATTTAACACACTTTGAGAAGATTCTTCAGCCTGGAGAAGAGAGGGCTTCAAGGAGACCTCGTAGTAGCCTTCCAGTATCTGAAGGGGGCCTACAGGAAGGCTGAGGAGGGACTATGTACAAGGTCTTGCAATGACAGGGCAAGGGACAATGGGTTTAAACTGGCAGAGGGGAGATTTAAACTGGATGTTAGGAGGAAGTTCTTTATGGTGAGGGTGGTGGGGCACTGGCACAGGTTGCCCAGGGAGGTTGTGGCTGCTCCGTCCCTGGAGGTGTTCAAGGCCAGGTTGGACGAGGCCCTTGAGTGACCTGTACTAGTGGGAGGTGTCCCTGCCTATGGCAGGGGTTTGGAAATAGATGATGTTTGAGGTCACTTCCAACCTTACCATTCTATGATTCTACATTTCATGATGACTAGCATGAAATTATAACAGTTCAGAGGGAGATAGAAAGAACATGTGCACCAGAAGATTTATGTCAAGCATTCAGTCTTTTGTGGATTGATAAGCATTTCCAGAATAGTAGTCAGCTCCGAGAACAAGTGGAAGAAACACCAGGGCACCACTGCAAGCTTCAGTCTTGTCTTGTAAAGGGAAGTATCAATCAAAATCTCAGGCCAGTATACAGATCATACCTTGAGGTGTGATTTTAAATGAAAGTTGCCATCTTAATTACCATCCTCAGCTGTCAGACACTTAGCTGCTGAGAAGCCAGCTTCATGATTGATCACCTGAAGGATCTTGATTTTGCTATAGCATAGCCTGCTCCTTTACAGCAGATTATTTAAAGCCAGTGAAGGATAAAATACACACCTGTGAGGTAAGGTCAAAGCAGACTAACAGCACACCCGTGCCTGTTGCTGGTTCTGCTTTGCTTCCTCTTACGTCAGCTGCAGCCAGGACTCTTCCCTGGGGAATTAAAAATCCTTATCTCATGATGCTGGGGCACTGACTTGCCCTATTTAACATTAAGAAATAAATGTAAACTCTGCCTTTAGGAAATTGTGTCACTTGCTGTTGACATAGATCAAAGTGTGACTTCTGGGTCACATGCAACTATCTCAAAACAAAACCTGAAAGCAGTTACAAGCGTGAGCAAGCTGTGTGAAGTAAGCAAACAAGAGCAACACTTTGTTGCCATTTCATAATGCTTTTAATAATCAACCATTTGAAACACAGTGTTTTACACTGACAAGGCAAGAGAACTATGTTTCATTAAGAGTATAACTTTAATCAGAAGCATCATGAGCTGAATCAAAGTTACTGCTCTTTATTGGTTAGTCATCGGTGCGCACTTAACTCAGTGACTGGCCTACTCCAGGTAGACTGAGGATAGTATATTAATAGAGACACTCATCTGTTCTTGGAAATATCATGCAGTTGGACATTAGGAGGTTCTTTAACTGAAGTGCAATGTTTTAAAAGTGGATACACATGACTGGTCTAAATTGCCACCAAGGAGAGAATTATGGATGTGCCAATTAACAATTAATGAATAAGCAAACAAAACCTTTTTGTGTTATGTACTCTTAGCCTTGATGGCAATCTTAGTCCTTTTCTTACAATTATTCTCTGAGATAATGAAAAAAAAAGCATCCCTTCAATTGAATTTATTAATCTTTGTATTACTATTTCTATATTGTTTATGTTTAAGATTTCTGTTGCATAGGAAGACCCAGCAGAGACTCTAAAAGTTCAAAGAGCAACAAAAAGCAGGAAAAGTTTAAAAACCAAAAAATTTAAAAGATCAAATCAGTTTTAGTTCCTTTGAAAGAGCTTCACTCTCAACAAGCTTTTCCCATGTTCAAGTGTTTTCAAGATACTTCCAGTCTCTATTTTCAAAGGCAATGTAAATGATCCACCTAAAATGTTCACCCAGGTTTTAGCAATCTGTGTTACAATTCTCATACCAGAAAGACTGGTATACTTGACTGCTCTAGCCACCAGCAAGCCAGTGCACCACATAGCCTGTATGCCTGTAAAATACCTGTGGCTCAGACACAAGTTTCTTGTGCAAGGCAGCACTCCCATGTAAGGACTAGAAAAGCTCATTGTCCACGGCAGGACTCTTGTTCCAGGAGTCAGCTTTCCATCATTACATGGCATAATGATGAAGGCAGTGGGTAGTACACTCAGGGCTGGGCTGTCACAGCACATTGACCTACATACAATGCAGATTTCACTTAGCATTTGTTAAGCCTATGGTCCCCATTTTACACAAGTGATATGTTTGGAGTCGATGAGGCTCACACCTGTATTTATACAGAATACTCAGAAGATAAAGCCTATCATTAATCAGGCTGGAACAGGCACTCTTATGATTGTAAGGAAGATCATGGATAGCACACTGTTTTCCCCATAAATGTAGAAAATGCAATTCTCTGTGAATTCAAGGGAAGGGACCCTCCACCCTCAAGTCCTCCTTGCCTGTTCATAGCAACCCTGCATGCTCTCAGCTGGTGCAGTCTACCTAACTTTGCTCTTATCCAAGTTCTGCTTATATTGCAAATGCAATTATGTGCTACTTATTTGCAGCTGGGGCATTTACTTGGGGTTTTTTTTTTTTCAGCTTTAACAGGGGAATTTTCTTTTGTAATTTTTTTGCTGCTTTTTTAATGGGAAGTGCCTCAAACCAGAGGAAAGTTTTAGAGTTGGGAGGTTCATATCTGTAAGTTCTTAAAGTTTCACTCTCCATCGAAAAAGATGAGGTCTTTATGACCTAGAATTTCATGGCTAGAAATAGACTTTTTGCATGTGAGTGAGGACAGAATGTAGTCTTTACTTGAGAATTTGTTTGGTACTTTTGAGACAAGAGGATTTTTAATGTTCCTCAAGGAGTTTCAAGCTTCAGGACCGATTACTGCTACATCAGCCTGCTCACCACCTGGAAAGATACGGCAACCGCTCAAACAAAAAAACACTACTTAAGCTGTCCAGCACTTCCTGGATTTACATACAGCTTAAGTCAGTATGGGATAATTTTCCTGCTGTTACAAAAACATAATTAGGACATTAAAAACCCCAGTAAAGCAATGACAAAAACTCATGTCAGAACAAGATCCTTATACGCCTATTGACGAAATCCTTTCTCAGGGAAAAAGCACTACCTGGCTGTTACCCAGAGAAGAAAATCCAAAAGGTACTTACACTGACCCTGCCACACTGAGAGCTTTTCACCAAGTATTCAATTTAATGGAATCACTTCTATGGCAGTGCTTTGGCACAGGGCAAGGGAAGATAAGAACAGGAAACTTCAAACTCTAAAATCCAGGGCTTCAACTGACATAAACTAGCTGGGTGAATATGCGCCACTTAGGGTGACAGCACTATGAATAATAACATAGGCAGCACCTCTCTTGGAAATCAAAGGAACTGTGAATATATGATTAGCAAAATACCTGTAAATCCTGTCTGAACAGAGGGAGGAGATATGTTTTGTCTTATAAATCAGGATCTTAGTTGCTGTGGTAATAGTCCTTGTGTAACTTGTCTACATAAATGAAACTTAATCCCTGTTGTTTCAAGTCACAGAGGATTATAGAATAACGAAAAACAAAACTAAACCAAAGGAACACAAACAACTGAAGCCTTACCATGAACACTGTAAGTAAAAATTAGGTTTAAAAATAGTTGGGTACTAGATTGTAGGAACACAAACTGCTTTGCCACTTTTTATGTTTTCATTTCACTAAGGAAAACAAACTTTGGAACAACTGGAAAACATGGCATTGATA
>VWYK01009327.1:0-14173 GCA_013399775.1 Semnornis frantzii | reverse complement strand
TATATCTGCTTGCAAATTGTGCTAAGCTCTAAATATAGCTCCATTCCTTAACTTCCAGCCAGCTGAGACTAGTCTGGGTGATTTCACTGTGTGGGGGGGCAGGTAACTCCCAAACCATCACACGTATGCAAGCACACCTTCCAGCATCATTATTAATTACCACAGAATTACAGAATGGTTTGGGTTGGAAAAGACCTCCAAAGGTCATCCAGTCCAAAACCCCTGCAGTCAGGAGGGACATCCTCCACTAGATCAGGTTGCTCAGAGCCTTGTCCAGCCTCACTTTGAATCATTTCCAGGGACAGGGCCTCAACTACCTCCCCGGGCAACTTGCTCCTGGGAAACTGTCATGGTGCAGAACTTGTTCCTAACATAAAAGCTAAATCTGCTCTTCTCTCATTTCAAACCATTGCCTCTCATCCTATCAGTGCAGGCCTTTGCAAACAGTCCCTCTGCAGCCTGCTCGTAGCCCCTCTCAGGTACTGGACGGCTGCTCTTAAGTCTTCCCAGAGCCTGCTCTTCTCCAGGCTGATCAACTCCAGCTCCCTCAGCCTGTCCCTTTATCAGAGGTGTTCCAGTCCCTCAGTCACCTTTGTAGTCCTCCTCTGAACCTGTTCCACCAGGTCCATGTCCTTCCTGTGTTGAGGGCTGCAGAACCGCACACAGTACTGTAGGTGAGAACTCATCAGAACAGAGGGGCAGGATCCCCTCTTTCCATCTCCTGGCCATGCTGCTTTTGATGCAGCCCAGGATGCCACTGGCCTCCTGGGCTGCAAGTGCACACTTGTTGGCTCACGTTCAATTATGTAGAAGGAAAAGACAGATTTGGGCCTATTCCCTGCCTTAAATAAAGATTATATTCACATGAATTTTTTCATGGCTTAAGCCCTTTCTCTCACATGCCTTCGGCTAAACAGTCCTGTTGTGTCCTCATGCCTCTTGCAAATGAGGCTGTCACTAGGTCGTGCCTCACTGTTTAGTTATTTTTAGCCTTTCCATTACACCTGCAAATACTTGCAGTTAAAGTGCTGCCATCTGGAGTTGTTAATGGCATGCTGGTGGAAGTGTAATCACTGCACAACTTCGAGCTGCACTTCCCCAGGGTGCAGAGATATGGGATGCACTTAATTTATGTTACTTTGTGCTTACAGCTGTTCATCATCAGATATGATAATATCTATAATCTGGTGCTCTCCTTCAATATCTCACCTTTGATGTAGCAACAGTTGCTGCCATAACCAAAATACACCTGGAGACACTAAGAATAGCCTGAAGTGAAACCTGTTTATGTTTTTTTCTAGGAATTACAAATTTAGGTTCCTTTGCAATCAAGAGATAATTACATTTGTCATAGTAGGAGCTTCTTCCCTAGTCTGTATTGCCACTAAAAGTGATTTTCGGGATTCCAACTTATCTTTTGCCTTTTCTACTCACTTTGAAGCAGCAGGAAGGAGGTTTTAGGTGCATTATCTGATTTGTCTATGCTATGTGATAGTAGAAAAAGAAATATTATTGTTTAAGCCATAGCAATTTATAAACTAGGACACTAAATTCTACCTTCTAGTCAGGAGTTGTTTAGGCTTTGCAGAGGAAACTGTAATGTAAGCCCTTTGTGCATGTATTGGGTTTGGCTTTGAGTTCATTGGATTCTACTTTCTGTTCATTTGGTTTTGGTTTGGATTTCTGACTTACAGAAAAGAAAATCTTCAACTTGCACATGACTGCCTAAGTCACAGAAGAAACAACACAGCAGCCTGTTGTAGAGAAGCTCTTGAGCAACATTATTGGTCACCTCTCTTGTCCTTGCTGATATATTCTGCTGAAGTTTCTGACTTTGGGGAAAGGTTTGATTTCATCCCACAGGCTGTACTCAGCTCAACAAAGTAGCCCCTAGGCTGGGCTCTGTCATCACAAGCTCTCTTCCTGGTCAGGCTGCAGCACCTCTATCATAAGGACAGGCTGAGAGAGTTGGGGCTCTGTAGCCTGGAGAAGAAAAGCCTTCAAGACCTTGGAGCGGCCTTCCAGGATCTGAAAGGGGCTACATGAGGGCCGGGTAGGGACTACTGACAAAGTCTTGTAATGACAGGAGGAGAAGGAAGATCAGATCATTACTCTGAAATGTCCTGTGTTTTTTCCAATGTCCTAGTTTGAGGGGTTCCAGGGAATCTCACTCCAGAGTCCCTAAGAAAACTACAGAGACCAAGATCCATCCCTATAATGGAGAGATTCTTGATCTATGTAATATAGTGTTCCACACAGCTGGAGGTACAGTAGAAAGGAGAAGAAAGTAGATCTCAGTTCTGGAGCCCCCAACACAAGGAGGACATGGAACTGTTGGAGCCACTTCAGGGAAGGATACCAAGATGCTCAGAGGGCTGCAGCAGCTCTGCTCTGAGGACAGGCTGAGAGAGTTTGGGCTCTGCAGCCTGCAGAAGAGAAGGTTTCCAGGAGACCTTGGAGTGGCCTTCCAGGATCTTGAAGGGGGCTACAGGAAAGCTGGGGAGTGACTCTTTACAAGGTCTTGTAACAACAGGAGGAGGAGGAATGCATTTAAACTGGTAGAGGGGAGATTGAAACTGGATGTTAGAAAGAAATTCTTTGCAGTGAGGGTGGCGAGACACCAGCACAGGGTGCCCAGGGAGGTTGTGGAGCACAGAATGACCCAATGTGATCAAAGATTGGGTCATTCTGTGCTCCACAACCTCCCTGGAGGTGTTCAAGGCCAGGCTGGATAAGGCCTTGATCGACCTGTTCTGGCAGGAGGTGTCCCTGCCTGTGGTGGGGGGTTGGAACTGGATGAGCATTGAGGTTCCTTCCAACCTAGATGATGATTCTATGATTCAGCTCCTTGAAACAAAACCATGGACAAGAGTCTCAGTTACTGGAGAGGTCCGGTGTGACTTTTGTCTCCTGACTGGGTCTTGTAAAGAGCTCAGAGACAGTAGGGGTGGCTTGGATGTAAGTCAGTATCTAGTATGGGGAAAGCTGGAGTTTTACACAACAGAAGCAGCCTTCATGTCCCAGGTAAGGAGCAGGTGGTTGAGATGCAGCACTCTCACAGGCTCACAGGATGTTTGGGTTGGGAAGGGACCCAAAGAGATCATCAAGTCCAACCCCTCTGACAGACCAGGACCATAGAATCTAGCTCAGATCACAGAGGAACACATCCAGACAGCCCTCAACAGTCTCCAGAGAAAGAGACTCCACAACCTCCATGGGCAGCCTGTGCCAGTGCTCTGCGACCTTTACAGTAAAGAAGTTGCCCCTTGTGTTGAGGTGGAACCTCCTGTGCTGCAGCTTCCATCCATTCTTCCTTGTCCTCTCCCGGGGATCAAGTGAGCAGAGCCTGTCTCCTTCCCACCTGACCCCCAGCCCTCAGACATTTATAAACATTGATTAAATCCCCTGTCAGTCTTCTCTTCTCCAGACTAAACAGCCCCAGGTCCCTCAGTCTCTCCTCATCAGGCAGTGCTTCAGTCCCCTAACTCTCACATTAGTGTTGCCCAAGAAGGGAGCACTCTCAAGAACTCCTGTCTCAATGAGATCCCTATTGGGGCTCAGCCCTCTCTTTCAATGCCACAGAGACATCCAGCACTCAATGAAGTTCAGTCTCTACACAGGGGAGGCAGTGTCACCTGTGGTTTTACCCCTCCTCACTTCCTCCCCTTCCCCTCACAGAAAACATATTTGTTAAAAAATCCTGTAGCAGCAAGGCAAGTGGGAAGAGAAACCCCATTTCTTTAGCCTTAGCAGGAACCAGGGTTGTTCAGCCTGGGGGTTGGACTAGATGACCTTCGGTGGTCTCTTCCAATCCAGACCATTCTATGATTCCATGATTCTAAGACTGAGCTGAAATTAGTTTTGAAAAGCAGGGCGTGTTGTGAGGCAGTCAAACTGAAATATTTTGGTCCCTTACTTTTATACTAAAGATAGATTTGACAAACAATTTGAGAATCCTGCTTCGAGCATAACCTAGGTTGGAGTCAGACCTTCTTTAAAACTTCAGACCTCACTTGACGGTCTAAATATCAACCCGTTTGAGGAACCAAGAGTGGCCATGGCTGGCAGAAGAGGTGAGCCATTCCTTTTCTAGACACTGTGTTGATGCAGTTCCAAATTCCCATATTGTATTGCAGCAAAAAGCTGTCACGGTTGCATGAAAATAATTTAGCAAGTTGCCTAACTAATTGTAATCTCTGAAAAGTCCCCTGCTATAAAGCAGGAGGTATCCCTGAGCTCTGCTTTTCATATATCCTCAAATGCTTTCAGGGTTTGATTCTAGCCCTATGACACACGGAAGGGTGTGCTGCCATTCAGCCAGACCTGGACAAGCTGGAGAGTTGGGAGGGGGGAAAGGGAATAAAATCCAACAAGGACAAGAGTAGAGTCTGGCAGCTGGGAGAGAACAACCTCATGGAGCAGGATAGGTTGGGGACTGACCTGTTGGAGAGTAGTGTAGGGGGAAAGGACCCAGTGGACAACAGGATGCCCATGAGCCAGCAATGTGCCCTTGTGGCCAAGAAGGCACATGGGATCCTGGGATGGATTAGAAGGGCTGTGGTCAGCAGATGGAGGGATGTTCTCCTCCCTCTCTACTCTGCCCTGGGGAGGCCACATATGGAATATTATGTTCAGTTCTGGGCCCCTCAGATCAACAAGGACCTCAGGGAACTGCTTGAGAGAGTCCAGAACAGAACCACAAAGATGATGAAGGCAGGGGAACATCTCCCTCCTGAGGCCAGGCTAAGGGAGCTGGGGTTTGGAGCAGAGAAGCCTGAGAGGTGACTTCAGTCATGCTGATGTGCAGGGCAGTGTCAGGAGGACAGAGCCAGGCTCTGCTCAGGAATGGCCAGTGATAGGACAAGGGGAAATGGGTGCAATCTGGGGCAGAGGAGGTGCCATGGGAATACAAGGAAAAACTTTTTTCCCTGTAAGGCTGCAAGAAAACTGGAGCAGGCTGCCCAGAGAGGTTATGGAATCTCCTTCTCTGGAGAATTTCAAGACCCACCTGACTGCATTCCTGTGTGACCTGCTCTAGGTGCTCCTGCTCTGGCAGGGGGGCTGGGCTGGATGAACTTTGGAGGTCCTTTCCAACCCCTGACATCCTGTGACTCTATGACTGTTCAGATGATCACGCAGGCAGAACAGTTTTACTCAAGACACTTACCTGGATTTATTTGTTTAAATACAGCTGCTAGAACATGATGCAATACTCAGATTTCCTACTCTCATTGCTTCAAAAACCAGGGAAAAGTTTTTCTATGCCAGGTGGAACCAATGACCTTGTGAGAACTATTTACTAATATAAGAAGCCATCTGAGGATAGATGATTTATAATAATTGGGAACTTAATTAGATATCTGGCAGTGTTTAAGCAACTGATTTTTTTTCCCACAAGCCAACTGAACTGGGGTCACCTCACCAATGAAATTAGTAACAATGTTTTCTTTAAAGACTATTCAAAACTGAAGTTTTAAAGAAACCATTTAACTTAAAAAAAACCAAAAACATTCTGACAGAGACAATTGTTTCCTTTTGGGTTAATTTATATTAACATTTCAGCTATGGTTGAATTCCAAAGGAAATAAAGGAATGTCTCAGAAAATAGACTGCATAGAAGAAAAAAAAACTGCCACAAAGATAAAAAAAGACAAAAGCGTGCAGTTTACCCTGGGTGTAAGGTGTGTGTATGTGCTACCACTACATAGGAGTAAATTGAAAATAAAAATGATTTAAAAACTTTGTTAGCCACAACCTTTTGACTTACTTTACCTTACCTATCTTGGGGAAGCTCTAAGCTTTAACACCAGGAAGCACATCCAAATTGATGCAAACATGAACAGAAGCTGCATAAGGTCAGCAAGGCAAGGTGGAAGGGAGATCTCTCTTCATTCACACAATCACAGAATGGTAGGGGTTGGAAGGGACCTCCAGAGATCATCAAGTTAAACCTCCATGCCAAAGCAGGAGCAAACTAGAGTAGGTTTCACAGGAATGCATCCAGGTGGATTTTGAAAGTCTGCAGAGAAGGAGACTCCACAACCTCTCTGGGCAGCCTGCCCCAGGGCTCTGCCACCCTCACCATAAAGAAGAGTCTCCTCATGTTGAAGTGGAACCTCCTGTGTTGTAGCTTGTAGCTTGTCCTATCACTGGGCACCACCACAAAGAGCCTGGCACCTTCATCTTGACACCCACCCCTCAGATATTTGTACACATTGATCAGATCCCCTCTCAGCCTTCTTTTCTCCAGACTAAACAGCCCCAGGACTCTCAGTCTTTCTTCACAGCAGATTCCAGCCCCACAGTCATCTGCACTCCTTGGACTCTCTCCAGCAAGTCCCTGTCTCTCTTGAATTGGGGAGCCCAAAACTGGACACAGTATTCCAGGCGTAGTCTCACCAGGGCAAAGCAGAGTGGGAGAAGAACCTCCCTAGACTTTCTGGCCACACTTCCTGACGCAGCCCAGCATGCCATTGGTTCTCTTGGCCACAAGGGCACATTGCTGGTCCATGCAGAACTTGCTTCCCACCAGCACTCCAAGGCTTTCCAGCAGGACAACCCCTAGTGTGCCCTAGTGCCTGATGCTATTCCTCTCCAGATGCAGGACCCTGCACTCGTCCACAGGAGGCTGCCCTGTGTCCAGCTCTCCAGCCTGTCCAGACCCCACTGGATGGCAGCACAGCCTAACAGGGTATCTGCCATCCCCTCCAGTTTCATCTCATCAGTGAACTCACTGAGGGTCCCACTCCATGCCCTCAGCCAGGTCATTGATGAAGATATTGGACAAAATTATTGAGAAAGAAAAGGTATGTTCTTAAGGAGAGCTTTTGTTTATATCTGGGTTATTTCACCCTAGCCCTTCACCTCAGGCTCCTCCTATCCAAGCTCCAAGGTTGCAGCAGCTCCCTGGGACAGCCTGTTCCAGGGTTCTGTCACCCTCACAGGGAAAAATTCTTCCTCATGTTTCCATGGAATTTCCTATGCCTCAACTTCCACCTACGGGCTCTTGTCCTGGCATTGGGCATCACCCAGTGGAGCCTGGCTCCAGCCTCTTGGCACTCACTCTGCACATCTTTACAAGCAGGAATGAGGACAGTGCTCAGGCTCCTCCTCTCCAAGCCCCAGCTCCCTCAGGCTCTCCTCATAAGGAAGATGTTCCACTGCGTGCAGCAGCTTTGGGGCTCTGTAATGGATTCTTTCAAGCAGTTCCCTGAGGTCCTTCTGTGCTTTTATTTTCCCTCTTTCAGGTTGATTAATCCAATTTCCTCCTAAAACAAGTTCTGCTTTTTGCTGACACACACAGTTTCCTCCACAGCCTCATCTGAACATGGATGTGGCACTTCAATGGCCTGTCTACCAGTTGCCAAGCCTACTTGTCAGCTTCATGGTATGGAACCTCACATTTTTGAAGCCACTCTTCTTAAACCACAGAGAGGTATCAATCTAAAGCATTCCTTCAGTATATTTCATCCCACTGTGAGATGCCCTCTTAGCCTCAATTTATCTACGCTGTCTAATATACTACTGCCTGTAGCTAGGTCTGTCTCATCTGTCTTCATAACTCATATCCTCACAGTCCTAAGCATTTGTACAGGTCCTTTTGCTGCAGCCTCTTCAATATTGACAGCAGGTCTTGCTGTATGGGTAAGGAATTGCTCGCAGCATTTAGAAGCTGGGTGAAGCTCAAATTGCATGATTATAGCATTAATCAGAAACTAGAGACCCACTGCAAACAGTTCCAATGACTCTTTGTACATATTCTTATGGAATTTAATAAAGATAAAGCTGTTAGAGTTCAACTGACATCTCTTAGACATTTTAAAGGAAGAGCCTGGAGTAAAGCTGGCCCCGGGAAGACCTAGAGCAGCCTTCCAGTATCTGAAGGGTACAGGAAAGCCAAGAATGGAATTTTTTTCAAGGGATTGTAGTGATAGGATGAGAGGGAATGGATTGAAGCTTGAGGAGGGCAGATTTAGACTGGAGATTAAGAAGAAATTTTTTGCAGTGAAGGTGGTGAGAGACCAGAAGAGGTCACCCAGAATGCCACTTCCCTGAAGGTCAGGTTGGATGAGGCCATGAGTGACCTGTTCTAGTTGGTGTCCCTGCCTGTGGCAAGGGGATTGGAAGTAGATGATCTTCAAAGTCTCTTCCAACCTAAACCATTCTATGAACTTGAAGAAATAGTGGACAACAAACTCTTCAGTTAGCACCATCGACTTTTTGAAGTGGATTTGAATTTCCATGCCAGATTTGGGAACTGGCACCAAAAAACTCTTGCAAAACACAGACATGTTCAATGCCAGTAAGAAGCTTCATTTAGATTTCCAAGGATAGTAGAAAGAGTTTTCCCATCCAATAATAACCATTGTGGCATTTCATACTAGCATATCCCACGTCTACTGCAGGCAGTGAGCTATTATTCCTACAGAAGAGAAGGCTGTTTTGTCTGTGCTTCCCAGGCTTGGGGATGTTAGCTTCAGTGACAAGGAAACTGCATGTAAGCTCTTCTGATTACACCAAAATTGCTAGGATTTGCAAGAACACGTTTGAATTCATGCATCCAACAAGTAAATCAAGCTTATAATTTAGGCACCATAACTTTTTTTTACATCTGACATCAGACTATTCTGAATGAAAGGTTTAGGGAGGCTGTTTTCAGATACATCAATAAAAGACAGCTTCCCAAGGAACTGTGATATTTATGTGGAGGAAGAAAGTCAGTTGGAATGGTCACTCTATCTGCAAAGGTGACATTTCCTACTATACATTTTTAAGTAAAGGTTGTTCCTTTCTCCTAACCTTATTCACCAGTGTCAGTTTGCTACAGCCAGGATGTGTTGTATGAAAGTAATTAACCAAGGGATCTCCTGCACTGCAGTCACAGCTTCACTGAAATCATAGAATCGTTGAATGGGTTGGGTTAGAAGGGAACTCCAAAGGTCATCTAGTCCAACCCCGTGCAGCCAGCCTGTCAGGCTGCGCTGCCATCCAACCAGATCTGGACAGGCTGAGAGCTGGACAAAGGTAAAGTCATGAAGTTTGATAAGGACAAGTGCAGGGTCCTGCATCTCAGGAGGAATAACAGCAGGCACGAGTACAGGTTGGGGCTGCCCTGCTGGAAAGCAGCTCCACAAAGACCTTGGAGTGCTGGTGGGCAGCAAGTTCTGCATGGACCAGCAGTGTGCCCTTGTGGGTAAGAGAGCCAAGGGCATCCTTGGGAGGTATCAGGAAAAGTGTGGCCAGCAGGCCTAGGGAGGTTCTTCTGCCCCTCTACTCTGTCCTGGTGAGGCACCTGCAATACTGTGTACAGTTTAGGGCTCCCCAGTTCAGGAGAGACAGGGACCTGTTGAAGAAAGTGCAGCAGAGAGCCACGAGGGTGACTGGGGAAATTGAGTATCTCCCCTATGGAGAGAGACTGGATGCATTCCTGTGTGGACTACCCTAGGGGAATTGGACTGGATGATCTCTGGAGGTCCCTTCCAACCTCTAAGGTGATTCTGTGGGACATCCTCCACTAGATCAGGTTGCTCAGAGCCTTATCAAGCCTGACCTTGAAATCTACAGGGATGGGGACTCAACTACCTCCCTGGGCAACCTGCTGCAGTATTCCAACACCCTCATGGTGTAGAACTTGCTCCTAACATCCAACCTAAATCTGCTCTTCTCTCATTCCAAACATTGCCTCTTGTCCTATCACTGCAGGTCTTTGCAAGCAGTCCCTCTGCAGCCTTCTTGTAGGTCAGCTTCAGCTACCGTAATGCTGCTATCAGGTGTCTTTCTCTCCTCTCCAAGCTAAACGCCCCCAGCTCCATCAGCCTGTCCTCACAGCAGAGGTGCTGGCCCCCTGATCATTTTTGTGGCCCTCCTCTGGACCTGCTCCATCAGGTCCATGTCCTTCCTGTGTTGAGGATGCTGGATGCAGCACTACAGGTGAGGTCCTACCAGTACAGCAGCACAGCAATAATTTCCCAGGAGTTCAGTAAGAGACCTAAATAGCTATCTACCATAATCACAGCAATGGAATTAGATAGTAAGGAGATTACAGTGGGAAATTTATACTTCACTTTTAACACAATGTTATTTTTCAAGGCTGAATTGTCACCTGAGGAAAATGGAGAACAGTCTAGCTTGTGTCTCTGTAGAGTCTGCTTCTGCAATGCTTCAGCCTGACTTAAAAGTGATTCAATGAGATTTCCAGACCTGAATGGGTAAAAAATCCTAACAATCCCTTGTTGTTTTGTTTTGTTATTATTTTTAAAAATTCAATATTATTTAATGAAACATTACTTTAATTAAACTCCTTGGGAGAGATAAAAATCAAACAGCAGTAAGAGAATCCTTTTAATTCCCTCTTTGCTGATCCGTTGTGTTAAATGGAAATGAGACAACAGCTTTTGTTTCCAACACTACTCCTACAGCACAGCAGCTGTTTGTCTGTCTGCTTTTACACAGGTTTTGAATACCTGGTTAGGCAGCTTTCTTCGGCCTTGCAGTAGCGGGAGGAAAAAGAGCTCTTAGCATTCAAATAAAAAATATAAATTCTCATGGAATACGATGAGACTCATTTTGAGCTCCCTGTGAGAGCATCTGAAGTTGAATTTATGCCTTATCATCCTCTCAAATTCCTACCCTTTAACCAAAAGGTTAGGTCAGTAGCAGTAAGTAAAAACAACCAATCTCCAGCCAGAAAGAATCAAACAGACAGGGCCAGAAATCAATTTGCAGGATCTTGGCTGACAGTAAAATAACTGAGCAGCTCTCCTGAGGTTTCTGGTTTAAACTCTGTGTCAATGCATCACATCCCAAGTCCTGCAGCAGCTGGCTTCAATGTCTCCCTGTCGTCCCCAAAGCATCAAGGCACAAAGCTCACAGGAGTAACATAGAATGGTTTAAGTTGGAAGGGACCTCAAAGATCATCTAGTTCCAAACCCCTGTACCATAGGCAGGGACACCTCCCACTAGAACAGGTCGCTAATGGTAAATCCCCAAACACCTCAATCCACCTGAGCCTGCCTTCTGGTGGAAATAAGCATAGCATTTTCAAACCAAAGAAATAAAATGAAGGATTCATAATTGTACCAGTGGCATGGATCACAGGATGTTAGGGGTTTGAAGTGGCCTCTGGAGATCTTCCAGTCCAACTTCCCTGCCAGAGCAGGAACAGAAAATCTAGCACAGGTTGCACAGGAACACATCCAGGTGGGTCTGGAAAGTCTCCAGAGAAGGAGGTTGCACAACCACCCTGGGCAGTCTGTGCCATAGTTCTGTGACCCTCACACTAAAGAGGTCCTTCCTCATTTTGAGGTGATACTTCCTGTGCTTCAGTTGCCATCCCTTGCCCCTTGTGCTATCCCAGGGCACAAGCAAGCAGAGGCTGTCCCTGTCCCCTCCCTCCTGGCCCCATGTTTGTCTTCACACTCCAAAGGTCTCACCTCTTAATCTGTGCCCATTGGAGTCTATACCCCTGGGATGCATTGGAAAGGACGTGAGGGCAAACACAAGGGAAATACCTTGCCAAACTACTGCTCTCCTGCCCTACTGAGCTGAGGAGGAGCCACTCACAGCTATGCCATCAACTGTCTCCTGCCCTGCTTCCAACTCTAGTCCTTACTTCTGGTTAGCACCACAGAGAAGCAGTGCACAGCCCTCATATCTGGAGATATTCAAGAACCATCTGGATGCATTCCAGTGTGATTTGCTCTAGGCGATCCTGCTCTGGCAGGGGGGCTGGACCAGATGATCTTTTGGAGGTCCCCTTCAGCCCCATTCTATGATTCTATGATCTCCCTAACACCTACAGCCCTAAGCACAGCTTGGCCCTGCAGCTGCAACCCGCTTCATGACCAGAAAGGAAGGAAAGATTAGCTGTTACAATCACAGAATGGTCTCTTAGAGGCCTTTTCCAACCCTACTGATTTTATGATTCCAAAACCATTCTCAATAGCCTTTGGACAACAAAAGGACGATTTTGTGAAGCCCAGGTTCCCATCAGAGAGGGAGGAGATGTAATATTGAAGTCAACAAGCAATTAAAACAATGCAGAACTCAGTATCTTTCTTCTCTTTGAGCAGGAGTGGAGAGATGGACCAGATAACCTCCTGAGGAGCAGCCTGGGACCACCAAACAAGCTTCCCCAAGAGAAGGGAACATACTGGGCAATTCACCCCAAATCCTTACATTGGGAGGTAGCAATTAGGCAACACAAGACAGCCTGTGATGGGAAGGGGCACAATGTCAGCACTGACTCTGGTTCCTGAAGAACAATATTGTTCTGTAGCTGTGAGCTGATGGCCCTGTCCAAGGATTTACAAAGGCACTTCAGTAACTGCAGCATCCATTGATCTTAGCTGGGCTTTGGCTAAAGATGTGAGAAAACAAGACCCAAGGGCAGCTCATGAACAACACGGATATGCCTCCAAATGAAGGGCACAGATGCTTTGCCCAGCCTGATGACTGCTACCTTGCAAAACTTCCTATCACCGTGCACTCTACCACTACTGGCAGCAAAGGCTCTGAAGGCTTTTCTTTAGATTTTTCACATCTGCTTGGTTTGGGAGGGTGTTAAACTACAATTTCAGAGATCAGTAAGAAGTTGTTTTGCTGCTATGTATCACTTCATGTGAAGGACCACTACAAAAATGAAACACAGATGAAAGCCATGCTACTTAAAGATCCCTTCAATGGAGCTGAGAAGCTGCTGCAGTTTCCAGTTGGCAGATAGGTACCTCTGAAGAGCAGCTAATTACAGAATCACAGAATTGCTGAGGCTGGAACAGATCTTTGAGATCATCAAGCCCAGTCTACGACCCTACACCACCACATCAACCAGACCATGGCACTAAGTGCCACAGCCAATCTGTCCTTAAACACCTCCAGGGACAGCAACTCCACCACCTCCCTGGGCAGTCTATTCCAGCACCTAATGACACTTTCCATGCAGAAGTTCTTCCTAACATCCAAACTAAACGTCCCCTGGCACAGTTTCAGGCCATGCCCTCTTGTCCCGTCACAAGTTGCCTGGGAGCAGAGCCTGACCCCCAGCTGACTACAACTTCCCTTCAGGTAGTTGCAGAGTGTGACAAGGTCCCCCCACGAGTCTCCTCCAGGCTACACACCCCCAGCTCCCTCAGCCTTTCCTCATCAGCCTTCNCCCTGTACCATAGGCAGGGACACCTCCCACTAGAACAGGTCGCTAATGGTAAATCCCCAAACACCTCAATCCACCTGAGCCTGCCTTCTGGTGGAAATAAGCATAGCATTTTCAAACCAAAGAAATAAAATGAAGGATTCATAATTGTACCAGTGGCATGGATCACAGGATGTTAGGGGTTTGAAGTGGCCTTCCCCTCCAGCTCCCTCCCCAGTCTCATCACACTCCTCTGGATCCACCCCAGCACCTCAGTATCTCTCTTGCAGTGAGGGGCACAGAGCTGCACACAGTGCTCCAGGTGAGGCCTCCCTAATGCTGAATACAGGGCAGAATTGCAACCCCAGTCCTGCTGGCCACATCATTCATGACACAGGCCAAGATGCCATTGGCCTTCTGCGCCAGCTGGGCACACTGCTGGCTCATGCCCAGCACTGCCAGGTCCCTCTCTGCCAAGCTGCTCTCCAGCCACTCACCCTCCAGTCAAATAGCTGGACCTTCCCTTCCTCATTACATCTAATTCTTGGATGGCACACTTCTAGGAGTATCATTTCCTTTGCCATCTCAGTTGAAGGCAGAGAATGAGCTCTGATTTAAGATGCTATTTCCCAACAGCTACTTCCCAGGCTAGCTACTACACTTAATCACTGAGGCTATAAATACACACACCTTGTTATTTCAGTGTTTCCCTTGATGAAACAGAAGAGGCCACTGCTGGACAGCTAGCATGAGAATGAAGGATTGCTGCAGTACCTCCTGCATGATCTGATATAATGCAAACTTGATGATAGTCAAAACTGGGGGGATGGCAATATTTCATCCTGCCATGTTTCACTGACATAGACCACATCATGGCCATTATCCATGATGGAAATGGAGATATGTTGCTATCTGTTAGGTAAAGACAGGTTGCTTAATAAAGAAACAAAGGAAATGAGACTAGAAACAGCAGGGGCCACTGCTGCAGGCTAGGCAGAATAACCCAGGAAAGAATGCATTAGGAAAGATCACAGAATCATGGAATGT
>VWYK01009324.1:0-30734 GCA_013399775.1 Semnornis frantzii | reverse complement strand
GGCTCCACAACCTCTCTCTGGGCTCCAGACCTCCAGCAACTGCAAGTGAAAGTTTTTCTTTAGTGTTTAGGTGGAACCTCCTCTGTTCTAAATTGTGCCTACTGCCTCTTGTGCTGTCACTGGGCACCCTGTCTGGCCCCCTCCTCTCACTCCCCATCCTTCAGCTCTTGCTGAGCATTGCTCTCAGGCTGCTCTTCCCCAGGCTAAACAGCTCCAGCTCTGTCAAACTTTCCTCCTCAGGGAGATGTCTCAGGTCCCTCAGCATCTTTGTGGGTTCTTCCTGTGAGGAGCAGCTGAGAGAACAGGGCTTGTTCAACCTGGACAAAAGGATGCTGAGGTGAGACCTACAAGGCCCTGAAATGAGACTGGAGCCAGGTGGGGGTTGGTGTCTTCTCCAGCCTGCTGCCATTTGAGGAAAGCAGCCTCAAGTTGCACCAGGGGAGGTTTAGTTTAGACATGAGGAACAAGTTCTTCAACCCAAAAGGGTTGTCAAGGCCTCGAACAGGCTGCCCAGGGCAGTGGTGGAGTCCCCATGCCTGGAAGGACTGAAAAGCTGTGTAGATGTGATGCTGAGGGACATGGTTCAGCATCAGCCTCGGTGCAGTTAGATAATGAATGGACTTAATGATCCTAAGAGTCTTTTCCAAACTAAGTAATTCCATGATCATTGATTCACCCAAAGTTAATTGTCAAACCTTTTTTGTTAACTTCTCCCATTTCATCGATTCTGTCACCATTTTTCCAGCACTTTGGAATGCATTTTCAAGCAGTTCTAACTGGTCACTGCCAGAGGTGTCACTGCCAGAGGGGCTTCTCAGCTGAACAAATGCTCTCCAGATCACACAAGGAGGAGCTGGAAGACTCAGAACCAACCTTGGGAGATATTCCTTATCCTGGGCACTGCTGTTTAGTTTTCTTCCAGTTCAGCAGCACTGGAATTTCATCCCCAAGGCCCCTCTGAAGCTCTGGAGCCCTCAGCACAGCACAGATAGGGACCTGTTGGAGCAGGGCCAGAGGAGGCCACAACAATTCTGGGAGGGCTGGAAGGGCTCTGCTGAGAGGCCAGGTTGAGAGTTGGGGTTGTTCAGACTGGAGAAGGGTCCACAGAGACCTTCTGGTAGCCTTACAGTACTTGAGGGGGGCTACAGGACAGGTGGGGTGGGACTTTTTATTGGAGAGTGTTGTGATAGGATGGGGGTGATGGTTTGAAACTAAAAGAGGGAGGTTCAGACTGGAGGGAAGGGTGGTGAGACCCTGGCCCAGCTTGCCCAGAAGGATGGGAGATGTCCCATCCTCGGAACCATCCCAGGTCAGGTTGTTTGGGGCTGTGAGCAAGCTGCTGCAGTTGCAGATGTCCCTGCTGACTGCAGTAGGGATTGGTCTAGATGACTTTTAAAGGTCCTTTCCAACCCAAACCCTTCTGTCATGTTGGGAACACCTCTCATTTAAGACTGTTGAATGAATTAGCTGCAAGTTATCAAGTGAAGTCTTCAGGAAGTTCCCAAGGCTTTTTATTACAACATTTATTTCAGTCTAGAAGGCACTTACAATACAGAAAGGAAATAAACATAAACATGAGAGGCACCAGAAGTGAAGTTGGAATTAAAATGACAAAGAAACAGTTTGGCAGACAAAAAGGAGTACCCTTCCCTGTTAGCAGGACTTCACACAGAAATGCAGCTAGTGCAGACTAAGTTCTTTTTTAACAGTTAGGTCATTTCTCTGTCGTTGTTTAATAGAAAAAAAAGGTAAAAAAGAAGAAAAAAAAACAAAACAAAAAAAAAAAGATAAAAGCTGTTCTACTGTGAACTGAAAAAAAACCCCAAAATTAAAAGAAGCCCTCCACACAGCTGTCCAAGGTGTGGGGGTTGGTGGCGTTGGCAATCGCTGGGTCCTTCAGTTGCGGCCCTGCAGCAGGTCCTGGTACATCTCGATGAGGTGAGCAGCCTCTCTCTGCCCCGAGAGCACAGCACCGTGGGTGGTGGAGTAATACTTCCTGTGAGTGGCCTCCCCAGAGAACAGCACCTGCATGGGCTGGGGGGAAAGAACAGCAGAGCTGCTCAGCAGTGCTCACTGCACAGCAGGTGCCAGCAGGAGACAAAGGAGACTACAGTTTCTGTGCCCTCCCAGGTCTCCCCGAGCTGACATCAGTGCTTTTAGAGTGTTGGTTCTCCAAGTCCTGCTGTGGTGCACCACGGGGACAGGCACAGCACACGGAGGACAAGAGAGAGGATTTAGATTAGATATGAGGAAGGAAAAGGTATTCAGATGTCAGACACTGGAACAGGTTGTCCAGGTTGTGGATGACCCATCCCTGAAAGTCTTCAAAGCCAGGCTGGACAGGCCTTTGAGCAGCCTGGTCTAGTAGGAGGTGTCCCTGTTTTCTGCAGAGGGGGTGGAATTTGGTGATCTTTAAGGTCTCTTCCACCACAAACCATGCCATGATTGTATGATTTCTGTGCTGAGTAACATTACGTGGTGGGGTCAGGCTCTGGATGGAGGAGATGGACTGGACAGATGCTTGGAGACTGCAAGTTCATCAGGAATTGTCTTTGGATTTGGCCACCTAACCATGAAGGGTGGGCTGAGCTTGGTTTAATATGCTACTTCTCCTCAGCTGAGCTGTGGGAACTATCTCCACGTGTGCTCCTGCTCTCCATGCTGCATTCAGAAAGCAAAGGCAGTGTCTGAGGAGCAGATTTATCATCTGCTGGGGACAACAGTGAAGGCCTGAGCCTCCCTCAGCCTCTCTTGCCAACAATGAAAGATTTCCTGATGTGCCCCTCTGACACATTCAGACCAAGCCATTAGCTGGGGTCATGCAGGCCACGCTTTAAAGCAGGAACTTGCTCTCCTAGGGAATTCTCAACTGGCCACTTAGGCTGGTGGTCATTAGAGAGACCAGCACTCCAAATGCCACGCAGATGTCCAGCTCTTGATCATTTCAGAGAGATGGGATTCTCCGAGATGCTGGCACTCCAACACGCAGGGAAAACCCTACCCACATCAGCTGCTCAGAAGGCTATGCACAAATCCCCTGGAACACACACTCCTGGAGGCCCAGCCAAGAGATTGTCTCCTCCAACCTCCTCCCAGCAGCCTCACCACCTGGTGGGGTGGTGCTCTCCTCAGCACAGAGCCCTCCTGGGCCATACTTACAGCAGTCTTGGAGCTCTCGGCGTAAGGCAGCGGCTTAGCGAGTTTCTCTACGTCAGCCCCGCTAGACCCGACCTGGGTGTAGGAGTAGGAGCCACGGAAGTTGGGATTGCTGCCCCAGGAGGAGCGCAGGATGCGGCGAGGTTTCGGAATGTTTGGGTTCCCTGGGTGGAGAAGAGCAGGAGACAGAGAAGTGAGAGGAAGCAGAGCAGCTGGCGTGGGGCCGCACGTGTTCCGCTGCTTCCCGCGGTCACAGAACCGCCACGAAAGGACCTCTCACATCAGCGAGTCCACCCACTGGCTGACTCCACCTGGGCCACTACTACACCACCTCCTTCAGCACCACATCTAGATGGCTTTTGAATCACTCTAGGGACAGGGATTCGACCCCGGGCAGCCTGTTCCAGTCTGCAGAAGCTTTGCCTGAAGTCCCACCTAAACCTCCTCTAGTGCTTCTGGAGGCCATTTCCTCCTGTCCTGTCACCTGTGACTTGGGGAGAAGGGACAAACATCCACCTACCTCTCTACACCCTCCCTCCAGGCAGTTGTAGAGAGTGAGAAGGTCTCCCTGCAGCCTCTTTTTCTCCAGGCTGAACATCCCCAGTTCCCTCAGCTGCTCTTCACCAGCCCTGATCTCCAGACCCTTCCCCAGCTTTGCTGCCCTTCTCTGGATCCACTCCAGCAAATGGAGTTGTTCAGTGACAGCAGAGCCTGCAGAGCAGAGGTCCTGCACCAGATCTCTTCTGTCACTGAGATGTGAGCACCTATTTAAGAGCAATAGGATCCCTTTTAACACAAAGTCTTCCTGAAGTCCCTCATTTTGGGGAAGATCTTTAGAATGTTTGTGTTCCTGACAGATTGGGAAGCTTCGGGGAACCCTGCACACTGTTTGAAAACACAGAGCATCTCCTGGTCTCACCTGCCCCAGTGGTGAGCCAGGACATGATTCATCTCACCTAGGTGCTGACCTGGGTGCCCAGGCTGAAGTGGATGCTTAGGCAGCCTCATGAAAGATGTCTGCCCCCACCGAGGAACAGAGGGAAGGCTGCCAGGAGGCAAATCCTCCTTCTGTAGGCCCACAGGAAGACCTGTCAGAAGGTGTTCAAAGCCTGCACTAACTCAGCCCAAGTGCTCCTCAGCTGCTCCCCACAAGCCCGGCAGCTTCACTTTGTGGGACACACATTGTACAGACAGAAGGCTTTGGAGGCTGGGAGTTGGAATTCGGGATTGCTGGAGGTTTTCCACTGCTAAGAAGTTGTAGGCCCTAGAGGTGAGGGGCACTTGAGTGAAGCAATGACAGGACAATCACCAGCCACTGTCCTTATCCACATGGGATCCAGGGCAGCTCACCAGCGGGTGGCACAAGAGCCTCAGTCAGAACTGGCAGAGGGAGAGTCACACACGGAGTCACAGAACAGCTTGGGTGGGAAGGGACCTCCAAAGGCCATCCAGTCCAACCCCCCTGCCACCAGCAACTAGAGCAGGTTGCTCAGAGCCCCAGAGAGCCTGACCTGGAATGGCTCCAGGGATGGAGAAACGTTTGCTGAGCTGGTTTGAGACCATCTCAGTGTCACTGACCAAGGTTGGTCATCTTTGGGTGGGAGAGGAATGAGGAGAGTGGATATGGAGAATCACAATGAATTCTCTCTGCAGGAGAGCTGAGAGCCAGCCTTGAGGCAACCACACACAACCAGGTAAGGTTCAGCTCCTGAAGGAGCAGCAAGATAACTGACAGGTGTCTGCATCTGGCAGGGTTCCTGTGCCTGCTTCAGCCCCTGGCTCTGAGGCACATCAGTGTCCTTAGCCTGCTTCAACCCCTGCAGATGAGGAGCTGCTTCCTTCCCCATCTCAGCTCCTGGTTTCAGGAGGATGCTATGTCAACCAGAAGGATGAACACAAGGCTGAATAGGAGCAGAGGCTCCTGGGTGGCTTCCCAGAGCTCCTTCTGAGCACTTTCTAACCACTGACGCCCAGATCAAAATATGGCAGAGCCCAGCAGATAAACAGAGCCTGCAAACACACACATCCTACGACTGGGTGTTGTTTCAGGAGTAAGGACTGAGCACAACAAAGCCTCTGAAACATGCTCCTCCTGGAATCTTCAAAGCAGGAATGCCTGGGATGGAAGTGACAAGCCCAAGGGAGTCTGAGAACAGGGAGCTCTCGGATGTGTCAAGGAAGGAAGTTATCCTGTTTTATTTTTAAGGGCTGTGGGAAAACCCAGGAGCACACACACAGCATGGAACCTGTTACACAACAGCCCACCAAGGAGGGCCACAGCAGGCAGCCACCACTCTGCACCACCCAGAAACAGCCCCACAAAGGGTGTTTGTTTCTCTGCAGTGTGCTGGGGGAGCCTCTTCTGAAGCTGCTGCATGTGATGGAGTCACAAAATGGAGTCAGAGAATCATTTGGGTTGGAAAAGCCTTTCCAGACCATCCAGTCCAAACATTGTCTGACTCTACCAAGGGTGCTGCTAAGCCATGTCCCTCACCATGTCTCTCCCTCTTTCAAACACCTCCAGGGATGGGGATTCAACCACCTCCCTGGGGAGCCTCTGCCAGTCCAAAGTTTGAGAACCCTTTCAGTCAAGAAGTTTCTTCCATTGTCCATCCTAAACCTCCCCTGGTGCAATTTGAAGCCATTTCCTCCTGTCCTATCACTTGTTACTAGGGAGAAGAAACCAACCTCCCCTGGCTCCAACCTCCTTTCAGGGTGTTGCAGAGAGCCAGAAGGTCTCCTCTCAGCCTCCTTTTCACAGAATTACAGAATGGTTTAGGTTGGAAGGGACCTCAAAGCTCAGCCAGTTCCAAGCCCCTGCCATAGGCAGGGACACCTCCCACTAGTACAGGTCACTCAAGGCCTCATCCAACCTGGTCCTGACTACTTCCAGGGAGACTGTGGACCACAGAATCACCCAAAGATCACACTGGCTGATTCTGTGCTCCACAACCTCCCTGGGCAACCTGTGCCAGTGTCTCACCACCCTCACTGAAAGGAACTTCCTCCTAACATCCACTTTCAATCTCCCCTCTGCCAGTTTAAACCCATTGCCCCTTGTCCTGTCATTACAAGACCTCGTCAGTAGTCCCTCCCCAGTTCTCCTGCAGCCCCCTTCAGATCCTGGAAGGCCACTCCAAGGTCTCCTGGAAGCCTTCTCTTCTCCAGGCTGCAGAGCCCCAACTCTCATAGCCTGTCCCCAGCCTGAACACCCCCAGTTCCCTCAGCTGCTCCTCCCCAGCCCTCTTCTCCACACCTTTCACCAGCTTTGTTGCCCTTCTCTGGACCTGCTCAAGCACCTCAATGTCCTTCTTGGAGTGAGGGCCCCAAAATCTGAATCCACCTGGGGCCTCCCCAGTGCTGAGCACAGGAGGACAATCACTTCCCTGGTCCTGCTGGTTACACTGTTCCAGGTCAGGAATGTGTTCCAGGTCAGGAGTGTGTTCTCACACTCCTCTGTCAAGGTACCCAGAAGTCTTCCAAAGCAAGAAGTTGATAGGAAGAGGATGATGAAGCTGAGGAACACAAGCTACGAGCAGTGAGCTGAGGGCTGGTGAGCCTGCAGGCAAGGCCACAGATCAGCTCAAAGATTGCCAGTTGCCAACACAAGAGCTCATGGATTCAGCAGCCCAAACAACAGCTGGACAAGGCCAGCAACATCTAGCAGAGCAATGGTTCAGACTGGTCCCAGCAACAGCTTTGTCCCCCTCTGATGTTTCCCAAGGATGACCTCCTGCTGTGCACACAAGCAGGGAACCAGGGAACTCTTCTTGGCACAGCAAGATCAGCCCAGGGGAGCACAGTGCAGAGCAACACAAGGCACACAGCACTGGGCAAGTGACAGAGCTTCACAGAGAGATGCCTGAGCATGGAGCAGGGCTGAAGAGTCTGGGGACATCAAACTGCAGCTGCAGAGCTCCCAGAACTGAAGCCAGACTCCCCAGCCAGCACCATGCTGTGTGCTGCAGATGTACCAGCTCTCAGGAGCTCATCCAAGGTTCTCCAGTGCATCAGATCACAGGAACATGACCTGAGTTTAGGGCAAAGCTGGGGAAGAGTGCAGACAACAAGTCTGGTGAGGAGCAGCTGAGGGAGCTGAGGTTGTTCAGGCTGGAGAAACGAAGGCTGAGGAGAGACCTCATTGCTCTCCGCAGCTCTCTGAAAGGAGGGTGGAGTGAGGTGGGTTTGGTCTCTTTAACTAGTATCAGGTGACAGAGCAAGAGGACACATCCTGAAATTGTGCCAGGGGAGGTTTAGGTTGGAAATCAGGAAAATTTCTTTGCTGCAAGAGTGGTCAGGGATTGGCACAGGCTGCCCAGGGAAGGGGTAGAGTCACCATCCCTGCAGGTGTTCAAGAAACATATGGATGGAACTCTGGGACATGGTTTAATGTCCATGGTGGTGTTGGGTTGAAGGTTGGACTGGATGATCTTGCAGGGCTTTTCCAACCAGAACAATTCCATGATTCTATGATCCAAGTGTCCACCATGCAACTACTGTGCCCCTGCACTCCTTCAGGTCAGCATCTTGTCATGTGAGGAGCTGTGTCGAAGAGCAAAGCAGGAGACCTTAGTTAGGCTCTGCTGCAGACAGAAAGGAGGAGCTTTGGTTGAAGGTCAGAAGGGAACAAGTAACACAAACTCTGATTCTGAACTCTTGTTTGCAAGGCAAACTGCAAACACTGGGAGGGCCAAGCTGGCTGAAGGAATGTATTTAATTAGACTTTCTTAACCTACTTTCAGACAGATGGGCAAACATCAGCCTCTGCCCACTGATCAAAGCAACAGTTACTGCAGACAGGGAAACATCCACGTTTCCACTGACCAAGGAGAGATAGGAGGGCAAATGTCTTTGTGGCACAGATGTCCACCTGTGAAGCTGTGGATTTGCCTCCACCAATTCTTATCCAGCTATAGGTGTGGCTACAAAGATCTGTTGGTTGTGGGGCTGCTGGTGAGGCAGGATGATGATGAAATCAACTCCCAATCAAGACACCCTACCTGAGAGCAGGGTGTATAGATCCCACCAAGGCCAGCACAGATCTGTGGCACCACTCACATGTTAGTGTCTACAGCCACCAGAGGGACATTAGGGTACCCTAGAGGGACATTAGGGTACCCCAGGCATACATGAGGGGTTGGCAGATACAACACAGAAGCTACAAGGGATCTGTTCTTCTCTAAAGAAAGAGCTGGAGGACAGGGGGGACAGCTCAGGGCACCCCCAGGCACAGTGGGACAAATCAGTCAGAGGCTCAGAAGGGAGCAGGTCTGCATTTACTACCTTCTGCCTTCAGACACATAGGGCTCAGCCAGCAATGGAACCAGAGCAAGGTTCCAAGGCATCCCACCTAAACAGATGAAGAGGACACTGGTTTCCTTAGCCATCCAGCTGTGGAAAGCAGCAATGTCAATGGTTCTTTGGTTAGAAAGTCCTGGGAGCTTCTCAGCAAAGCCAGATCACAGAATGGCTCAGGCTGGAAGGGACCTGAAACATCATCTACTCTAACCTCCCTGCCACAGGCAGGAACACCTCTCAACTAGACCAGGTTGCTCAAGGCCTCATCCAACCTGGCCTTGAACACCTCCAGGGAGGGAGGAGCATCCACAACCTCCCTGGGAAACCTGTTCCAGAGCCTCACTATCCTTGTCCTGAGGAACTTCTTCCTAAGACCCAGCCTAACCCTATTCCCCCTCAGCTTAAACCTATTCCCCTTGCCCTGTCTCTAGACACCCTTATGGAAAGTCCCACTGCACCTTCCTGTAGGATCCCTTTGGATATTGGAAGGCAGTTCTGAGGTTCCCCCAGAACCTTCTCTTCCTTAGGCTGAACACTCCCAGCTCCCTCAGCCTGTTCTTATAGCAGAGGTGCTTCAGTCCTTGGATCATCTTTATGGCCTCCTCTGGACTCACTCTATGTCCTTATGCTGGGGACACCAGAACTGGATGCAGTATGGGAGGTGAGGTCTCAGCAGAGCTGAGTCAAGGGTCAGAATCCCCTCTCTTGCCCTGCTGCCCACACTCCTCTGGCTGCAGCCCAGCACACAGCTGCCTGCTGGGCTGCATGAGGGCACTGCTGGCTCCTGGGGAGCTCAGCACCCAACAGCTCCAAGCCTCTTTCTTCAGGGCTACTCTCACCCACAGTACCAACTTGCATATGAAAGTCAGGTCACAGAGGCAGAGAGAAAATCCTCAGTGTGAAGAAACACAGAGTCTAAAAGAGTGGTTTTATCATTGGACTAACACTCTGAAGCCAAACCAAAGCCTCCACAAGCTCAGAGAACACAGGCAAAGATGGGAACCCACCTGTTAATGCATTCATCCTTTCACAGGAGAATCAGAAATAGGAACTGGGGGGATTTAACTCCCAGAACATGAAAGCTTCAAAAGGCAAAGTGAATATTAAAGCTCACAGCAGCTACTTTCATTACTGAATCCAAGGTTCTCTATACTCAGTAGAGAAAAACTTCTTCTGAAGATGGCTCAGAGCACCAAGTGAAGTCTGCAAGAGCTGAAGCACCTTATGGAGGAGCTTTCTTTCTGCTGAGCTTAGGAGACCCTAGTTTCCCAGCTCAGTTACCTGACTTCCATGTAGTGGGGGCAGTGGGATCTGGTGGAGCTAACTGGGGCAGAGCAGTCCAGTCACTGTCAGAAATCACTACCAAGAGATCACAGACAGCAGCCTGCTTTGTCCCTCTCCAGCTGCTCTGACACTCTCACACTCCCACAAACCAGATGAGTGGAGAAGACTGAGAGCTGAGCTTGCTGCTGTTCTTTCAGCCTGCCTGGCACCTGGCCCAGGCTACCCTTGAGGTATTCACTGCTTCTGTGAACCTGCTGGGTGAAACAAGAGCAAAGGGAGCAGGATCAACCCAGCTACCCCATCAAGGCCATCCTGCAAGGCCTGTCAAGAGCTTTTCTACAAACATTAGGTTTTGGGGGCAGAAAGTGGAAGAGGTCACCTTGTGCAAAGGGTGTTCCAAGAACAGGTTTTCTTTGCTCATAGTTTCAAGCAGCTGAGCAGCTACCTCCCAGCTTCTGCACAACATGTTCATTGCAGAGGCCTGGTAGATTTCATCTGAAATTCTCCAGGGTTAGATAGCCCAGGATTAGCAGCAGGCTGAGGTAGAGCTCACACTGCTGAAGAGTCTGATGGACAGTGACCAGGTGCAGCATCAGCTGGAACAGCAACTGCAGCACATACCACTGATCTCTTGCCAACAGATTTTCATCCTGGAAGGAGGAGAGAGGAACATCCAACACATGCAAACAATATCAACAGCAAGGGAGCCAGAGAAGGAAGAGGGAGTGTTCCAGAGTGCCAAACTAAGAAAGACCCAAAGAACCAAATCCCCACTAAGGAATCAAGGTCCTTTTAAAAACCAAAAAGAGGCCTCAAGCAAGAAAAGCTGCAACAAACAAGGTTGTTTATCTGCTCTGGGAGCCATCAGCAGGGGAACAGCTTGGCCTTAAGGAGAGGAGCCTCCTGCCACACTGCATAGCTGAAGCAGTTGGCCTGCTGACGTCAGGAGGCAAGAAGGTGTGTGTGACTACTGACGTTGTAGGGACACCCAACACCACCAAAACCAAACAGCTTGGGAGGCAGGAGCATTCACCCATTCATCTACTGCTCTGCAGGGCAGCCAGGGGCTCATGGTCCAACAACATAGCACACAGCAAACCAAAACAAGGACTCAGGTTTGGGCGCAGCGTTGGGGCTGGTGAAGCCCAGGCTCTGCCCTGTGGTTTCTGAAGAGACAGGTAAAGTGTAAAACCTTCCCTGGCACTATCCAGGTAAAGTGTAAAACCTCCCCTGGCACTATCCAGGTAAAGAGTAAAACCTTCCCTGGCACTATCCAGGTAAAGTGTAAAACCTCCTCTGGCACTATCCAGGTAAAAAGTAAAACCTCCCCTGGCACTATCCAGGTAAAGAGTAAAACCTCCTCTGGCACTATCCAGGTAAAAAGTAAAACCTCCCCTGGAACTATCCAGGTAAAGAGTAAAACCTCCTCTGGCACTATCCAGGTAAAGAGTAAAATCTCCCCTGGCACTATCCAGCCCTCAGCTGCCAGGATCCTAGAGGGTTGTTAAGCCCTGGACCAGGCTGCCTGGGGCCGGGGTGAAGTCCCCATCCCTGGAGGAGTTTCAGAGCTGTGTAGATGTGGTGCTGAGGGACATGGTTCAGAGGTAATCTGGCAGTGCTGGCTTAACAGTTGGACTTGATGATCTTAAAGGTCTTTCCAACCTAAACCACTCCATGATTTTATGACTCTAAATCTCCACACTGCTGCTAGCAAATGGTCTGTAAACACAGTGGAGAGAGAGAAGACTTGTGAAGGCAAATTTCTCCAGTTCACTGTAGGTCCACAAACACAAGGTAAGGTTGGAAACCCACTGAGTGCTGAGATTTGGCCAAAGTGAGCCAGCAGGCAGATAGAAAAAGCTTTAATTGCAGGGCCTGTCTCTAAAATACCTCTCATCTTGGAGGATGCTGCTCTTCTAATTGCTTATAATGATGTATAAACCAGAAGTTGTTATTTCTAGATGCCAGTGGGGCAGTCACTTTTCCAGAATCCCTACTTTGTGCTTAAACTTAGTGCCTCACATCAGAGGATCTCAAAAATAACTTCACAGATGTAAAAAGCCCTCTCCTTGCAACCTCCAGAGCAGTGGTTGCAGATAAAAGCAAGGCCCAGCAGGATCAAGTACTACTGCCTGTAGTGAGTTCAGCTTGGATTTGCTCAGTACAGTGCACCTCAGATAGGTCTCACATAAAATCACAGAATGGTGGAGGAGTTGGAAGGGATCTCTGGAGATCACTGAGTCCAACCCCACTGCCAAGGCAGGATCATCTAGGGCAGGTCACACAGGAACACATCCAGATGGGTCTCGAAGGTCTCTAGAGAAGGAAACTCCACAACCTCTCTGGGCAGCTTGTTCCAACTGCTGCCTTGGATGTGCTCAGTGAGAAATCTGTGAAGTCCAGGAAGGGTTAATTGAGGTACCCTATGGGGACAGACTGAGGCACCTGGGACTGTTCAGCCTGGAGAAGGCTCTGGGGACACCTTAGAGCAGCCTTCCAGTACCTGAAGGAGATTACAGGAAAGCTGGGGAGGGGTTTTTACAAGGGTTTGTAGTGATAGGATGAGGAGCAATGGCTTTGAGCTGGAAGAGAGGAGACTGAGATTGAAGATTACGAAGAAATTCTTTCCAGTGAGGGTGGTGAGATGCTGGAACAGGTTGCCCAGGGAGGTTGTGGCTGCTCCCTCCCTGGAGGTGTTCAAGGCCAGGTTGGGTGAGGCCTTGAGCAACTTGGGCTAGTGGAAGGAGTCCCTGCCCATGGCAGGGGAGTTGGGACTGGATGATCTTCAAAGTCCTTTCCAACGCATTCTATGAATCCCTGAAGATGAGAACTCTCAAGATTCTTGGAAATTCAGGCCAATGAGATTTCCCCATAGCCTCATATTGAATGACAAGTCAGGGCTGTGACTCAGCCACATCTCAGCTGATCTAAACAGGCCCAACTCCACTGGCTCTAAAAGAGCTTTGCTGCTTTCCACAGCCGAGTCCTCAGGAGTCCAGAGCCCAACAGCTCCAGCTGCTGAAGAGTTATCTGTGATTAAAGCAAGCAGAGGATGTGGAATCCTCCTGCACTTCTGCCCACCACTTCCTGAGCTGGCTGTCAGCCCCTCCGTATAAATAGCTGCCAGGCACACCCAGGCAGGAGGTGGAAGGAGAAGCAAAGCCCATTCAGAGGGACATCAGATGCCCCAGAACTAAAAAGGACTGCGGTGCCTTTTCCTCCTGGTGCTTACTCAACACCACAGCCCCACTGCCCCTGTCCTCCCCACCCACCAAAGGATCCAGAGCACGGCTGACCTGTGAATTTACGCAGCATTTCGGTGCAGGTTTCTGCCACAGTCTCATCATCACACTTCTCCATGATCAAAGCCTCTTCTCCACAGATCCAGCCACTCAGGACATAGCCATACCTCTCCGGCGGGTAGAGCACATCGAAGCTGCAGATCTTCTTGTACCACAGCTCCTCGGGGTAAGTCAAGCTCTCACTTTCTGCCTCATCTTCCCAGACAAACTGGATGCTGTTGCATTCGGAGCTCCAGAAAGGCTCCTCGAACTCCAGGAAGATCTTGTCGGTGGTGTTGATGCCCAGTTTCTCAATGGCCATCACCTTCTCCTCGGGCAGGCGGGGATGGAAGAGGCTCTCGTGGCGTTTCTTCAAGACTCCCAGGGACACGGTCACGATGACGTGGTCAGCTGGGATGAACTCGCAGTCCTCGCACTCCACGAAGACATCGGAGCCCCTGTCCTCCTCGGGGAGGTCGCTGTTGTGGTCAGCCACCCTCTCAATCTCCTTGCTGACCGACTGGTTCCAGTGGATGCACTTGACGGGCTTGCGGAGCTGGATGACGGACTCGGGAATGGAGCGGGCCAGGATCTCCACGATCTTTATGAACCCACAGGGGATGATGTGGTGAGCCCCAGGGATTTCGGTCCACTCCCCAAACTCACTGAGCGAGACTTCATCCATGCTGTGGGAGCTGCTCTCGCAACTCTCCACCTGAGGAAAAGCAACACAAAAGCAACGTTGCCACCGAGCAACTTCTTTGGCTGCAGCAAACTCTCAGAATGCCAGGTTGGAAGTGACCCCAAGGATCACCTGTCTTTCCTAAGTCACAGTAGAGTTGGAATGAGCTGGCCCAGCAGCCTGTCAAGCTGAGCATTAAAACTGCCCAGTGTAGGGGAATCCACCACTTCCCCTGGGAGATGATTCCAACATCTGACTGTTCTCATGGGGAAACGTTTTCTTCTGGAGTCTGTGAGGGCAGAGGAGCTGCACAAGCTGGGAGTCCTGAATCCCACTCTTAAACCACACCATTTAGAATCATAGAATGGTAAGGTTGGAAGGGACCTCAAGGATCATCCAGTTCCAACCCCCTGCCATAGGCAGGGACACCTCCCACTAGCACAGGTCACTCAAAGCCTCCTCCAACCTGGCCTTGAACCCCTCCAGGCAGGGAGCAGCCACAACCTCCCTGGGCAAGCTGTGCCACTGTCTCACCACCCTCAGTGCAAACAACTTCCTGCTGACATCCACTTTCAATCTCCCCTCTGCCACTTCAAACCCATTGCCCCTTGTCCTGGCATTGCACGACCTTGTCAATAGTCCCTCCCCAGCCTTCCTGTAGTCCCCTTCAGATACTGGAAGGCTACTCTAAGGTCTCCTAGAAGCCTTCGCTTCGCCAGGATGAAGAGCCTCAACTCTCTCAGCCTGCCCTCATAGGAGATTTGTCCTAGTCAGTGAGTGTTTGGCCATAAGGCCTGAAAAAAAAATCACTCCTTAGCCTTCCCTCCCACCAGAGAAACTGTTCTGCCATGGTAAGAAGGTGCAGCAGCTGTGGTTGCATTAGCCAGAGTTCAGAGATGGTGTCCTTGCTTCTGCCTGATTCTTGGTGACAGCTCTGCCTGTTTGCTGTCATTTAAAACTCACTGCCCTGGCCAGGCACTGGATGCTTGGTGCTGCAGGGACAGAAGCTGAGGCTATGTTAATCAGATGCTCCTTCCCATGGTAATAAACATGCCTGTGAGGAGCCATGAAAGACTTCTGGCAGCTATTTCTGCTGTCTGCAGCTCTCAGCATGCTGCCAAACAGGCAGCAAGCTAATGATCTGCTAGGGGCGAGGGGATTCAGAGCAGCAGGAACTGGAGAAGACAGAAAAAGGAAATGCCAGGATGTGAGACACTTGTGTGATTGCAGAAGCTCTAGATTTGGGACCTCCACAGCCAAAGCTTCATGATTCTGACCATAGTTTGGGTTAGAAGGGACCTTAAAGATCATCTAGTTCCAGCCCCCCTGCCATGAGCAGGGACACTTCCCACTAGCCCAGGTTGCTCAAGGTCTCATCCAACCTGACCTTGAACACTCCCAGGGAAGGGACATCCACAACCTCCCTGGCCAACCTGTTCCAGTGTTTCCCCACCCTTACTGAGGGTCAAGAATTTCTTCCTAATCTCCAATCCCAGTCTCCCCTCTTCCAGCCCAAAGCCATTGCCTCCATCCTGTCACTGCCAGTCCTTGTAAGAGGTCCCTTCCCAGTCCCTGGAAGAAAGGCAGGATATCTGGCCTGTCCCAGGGTAAATTCCCACTGTCCATACTGACACGTGGGACCTTAAACACTTCAGGTCAGAGTCACAATGATTTGCACATTAATTAAGCACTGGAGGCAAAGGGAACATGACAATTTCTTGCCTCACCCTTTGGTCAGTTTTCTGGTCTTTCCAGACTTTAAGGACTGGGCTTTGGAAGCCTGGGAAGCTTGGACCCCTCACACAACACTGGGATTCATCCTGCCTGGGTGTCCCAGCAGGCCACTCCACATTATGAACATGACAAACAGTTGATTCTTTCAGCCACAGAAGAACAATGCCAGGGAGACAAACAGGCAACCACCTGTCTCAGGATTGCCTGAGACACCAGCTAATCCCTGCTCACTCAGCAGCCACTCTGATCTGACAGCCTTTAGGAATCAGAAGCTTTGCTGTTCTCAGGTATTTACACATGAGGAGGGATTTGCAAGACCTGCAGAAAAGGTTCTGGTTGTGCTAATTTGTAGCAACCACAGAAGTAACCACCAGGAATGCCAGAGCTCTACCACATGGCTAATGCTCTCTGCATGGCTGATGTCAAGTGGGTAACACAAGGACTAACTCAGCTTTATGGGGCAGCTGTGAAGACATCCTGTGACACAAGCTCAAGTTAGGACACTGAGATATCACAAGAGAACAGGACACAGATCTCTTGGAAAGAGTCCAGAGGAGGCCAGAAAGATGATCACAGAGATGGAGCACCTCTCCTATGGGAACAGACTGAAAGAGCTGGGGCTGTTCAATCTGAAGAGATGGCTTTGGGGAGACCTTAGAGCAGCCTTGCAGTACCTGAATGGCATCTACAAGAAAGCTGGGAAGAGACATTTTAGAAGGATTTGTAGTGACAGGACAAGGGGCAGTGGCTTTGAGCTGGAAGAGGGGAGATTGAGGCTGGAGATTAGGAGGAAAGTGGGGAGACACTGGCACAGGTTGCCCAGGGAGGTTGTGGAGCACAGAATCACCCAATGTGATCTTTGACCACATTGGGTGATTCTGTGCTCCACAAACTCCCTGGAGGTGTTCAAGGCCAAGCTGGATGAGGCCTTGAGCAACCTGGGCTAGTGGGAGGTGTCCTTGCCCATGGAAGTGGGGAGTGGAACTGGATGATCTCTGAGGTCCCTTCCAACTCAAAACATTCTATGATTCTTTGAAGAGCACTTAGGATACCCAGGGCCAAATCTCAGCTTTATCACAGATCTCCTGTGAGACTCTTTAGGTCTTTATTTCTCCCTGTTTCAGCTTCCCACCTGCAGATAGTGAATGAGATGCACAGAGTGCTGCCTGCCTCCCTTGGCTCATTTCATAAGCCTTTAAGTCATTATAATTAAAAGAGGAGTGACTGTTATACTCGTGGAGTGCTTGATGCAGCATTAAGTCCTCATCCCACAGAGATCTCATTTAGGCCAAGACACCAAGGAGATCAAAAGTACTAGGGAAGCTGTGAGGAAGGATGATTAGGACATGGGTTTGTAACAATCCACTTTTGACTTGATTGCTTTACCTTCAAAGGCTTTCTAGGGATTTCTTCAGCAAATTAGCACTATCAAAGTGCCATTTCTGGTCTCTGAGATACAGACAGAAGCAAAAGGGAGTAAAAGACCCTCAGGCAGGATCACAGGGTCTCAGGTGTGAGGCATAAGAGAAGACTACACTAAAAAGAATCTGATGATAGAGTAGCTTTGGGGAGGGTAAGAAAACTAAATCACAGCAGAAAATTCAAGAGGGCTTAGGAAAGCCCTTTCTAATTCAAAAGCTGGAAGTTTAAGGTAAGAAAAGCAGAAGGAAAAAGAGCAAAGGTGTTATTTTTTGCAGCCCCCTGTGTTTGGATGCACCTAAGGAAGAAAAGTTGTCAGTGTAAGCACCAACTGCCCTGGCTGCAAAAGGCCAGAGGAAGCAATTCATGGCTTGAGTTAAAAGGGACCTTAAAGCTCATCCAGTTCCAACCCCCCTACCAAGGGCAAGACCCAAATTCTCAGTGTCTAGGGGCACCTCCCACAAGATCAGGTTGATCAAAGTCTTTTCCAGACTGGCCTTAAGTATTTGCCCTCAGTGTCTAGGGAGACTTCCCCCTAGTCCAGGTTGCTCAAAGCCTCATCCAGCCTGATCTGAAACACTCCCAGGGAGGAAGCATCCACACCTTCTCTAGGCAACCTGCACCAGTGTCTCCCCACCCTCAGTTGCCCCCAAAGATGGACCAGGTTTAGCCAGGCGTGCTCTTAGCTAAACCAAACAGACAATGCCCTGCAGACTCACCTTAAGGTACTGCTGGATCATGGCTAGTTTCAGCCTCTTGACAGCCTCTGTGTCATCCGGGTCGGCCTTGACGCGCTTGCGCACTACGTCCCGTGTGAAGACGCCCACACTGTTCTGGCTCTCAGCATTGACTGGTTTACCTCGTTGGAAGAACTCCTGAGTCAGGTTATAGACCTGCCAGAGACAGGACAGAGAGGTGGACACCATGATTCGCAGCAGAACCCAAGCTCCAAGCACATCCACGTCACCTTCTCTTGCTGGCTTCAGAGACCACTTGTGGCGATTCGTTGTCCGCTCTTGCTCCAGCACCGTGGCAGGTTGCACCACAGCTGCACTGGGCAGAGGGCAGGAACCAACACTTCCCTCCAGGCAAGGAGAACCACTCTCATTCACCAACACTCCAGTTACTCTTAAGCCATTCATTTACTGTGAAATTAAGTTATTTTTCATTTGACAATGTCCATTCTGTCACTTGCAGAAGAGCAGGTGAGGCAAGCCTGCCAAATTTCAGTAGCTGAAGCCTGATGTTCAGACTACATTTTAGGTGCTGCAGCTGGGGCAGCAAGCTAGGCTAGCACAGACTGCAGAGCACCTCTACAGAGCACTCTTAGGTTTGCTGAGTGCAGCTTCTGGCTCTGCCAAGCAGTCTCTATCCAAAATGCACAGGGAATGAAGTCGTCAGCAGGAGCCACGTCCATCCTCACATCTGACAACAAGGCACCAGCTCTTCCCCACTGTGATGTCTCAGGTACAATCCTGTACTTAAAATCTTCCTTAGGTTGCAGGCCTCAGACTTTGACTGCTCTAACCTTGAACCAGCCCTTCCAGCCCCTCCATTATCCCAATTATGTAGCAGCAATGCCCAGGAATCCACCAGAGTGAGGGAACTCCCTTCCATGCTTAGCTTTCTGTTGTCCCTGGAAAACAGGAAGCAAGCAGCACAGGCTTAGCTGAGGACTTCAGTGCACACACACATTTTACTGAACACAAGACAGGCACAGATGCATGGAAAACATTGCCATTCCCAGCAGCCCCCCACCAGGAGCCAGCCTGAGGAGGATCCACAAGAAGCATCCCCTTGTAACAAACTGTTGCTCTTGCAAGAAGACCTTCCTGGCATTTTTAAAGCCCATTTTCTGCTGTACAAGCAAGAAAGCAACAATCCACCTTGACCTCCTGCTTGAGGCTGGCTGGAGTGATCTGAACTTGTGTCTCTGATGTTACCAGAAGACCCTGCAGTTGAATCACAGAATCACATTCAGGTTGGCAAAGCCCCTCAGGATCACCAAGTCCAACCAATACCTCTACTCTACAAGGCTCACCCTAAACCATATCCCCAAGCACCACATCCAAATGATTTTTAAACACATTCAGGCTTGGTGACTCAAACACCTCAATGGGGAGCCCATTCTACTGCCTGACCACTCTTGCTGGGAACAAATGTTTCCTAATGTCCAACCTAAACCTACCCAGTGGCAGCTTGAGGCCATTCCCTCTTGTTCTATCACTACTGACCTGTGAGAAGAGACCAGCACCAACCTCTCCATGAGGTCCTTTCAGGTAGCTGTTGACAGCAATGAGGTCTCCCCTCACTCTCCTCTGTTTCAAACTAACCATCCCCAGCTCTTTCAGTCACTTCTCCAGGCCTTCTCCAGCTTCCTTGCCCTCCTCTGCACTGGCTCCAGCACCTCCACATCCCTCTTGTAATGAGGTGCCCAAACCTGAACACAATAGTCAAGCTATGGCCCCACCAGAGCATCACTCAAGGGGTCAATCACCTCCCAGCTCCTGCTGGACACAGCATTTGTGACACAAGCCAGGATGCCATTGGCTTTCTTTGCCACATGGGCACACTGCTGGCTCATGAACCATGACCCTTCACACCCATGGAAAAACTCTTGAGGAATCTTTTAACACAGGAACGCTTCCAAAGAGAGAAAGTGCAACTCAACCCATTAATGACTTGTTTGTGCAGGAGTCACCTTCTCATTTCTATCATGCCACAGGGGTGCACAGCACTCTTTTGAGCAGAGGAGCTACATCTCTGCTGGCTAAGCTTTTCCTGCTGAAGATGGTTTGATTACAACTTAAGATCCTTTTTTTGGAGACAGATTATTTGGACAGACTGAGAAGCTCTACTCAAAAGTAAATGCCTGGTAGGAAGGAGGTGATTCTGCCCCTCTGCTTCACTCTTAGGAGGTTTCATCTGGAGTGGTGTGTTCAGCTCTGGGCTCCCAGCATAAGAAACACAAGGACCTGTTTGAGAAGGTCCAGAGCAGGGCCATGAAGATAATCAGAGGGACTGAGGATTTCCTCTATGAGGCCAGGGTGAGAGAGTTGGGGTTGTTCAGCCTGGAGAAAAGAAGGCTCCATGGAGACCTTGTGGCCTTTCAGTACTTAAAGAAGGCTACAGGAAAAGACAGAGAGAAACTCTCCACCAGGGAATTGTGATGAGATGACAAGGAGGAGTAGTTCCAAATTGAAAGAGGGGAGATTTAGTTATTAAAAAGGAATTATTTGCAGTGATGATGATGAGACACTGGAAGAGGTTGTCCAGAAAAGTTGTGCATGCTCCATCCCTGGAAGTGTTCAAGACCAGGGTAGATGAGGCTTTGAGTGACTTGACCTAGTGGAAGATGTCCATGCCTGTGGGCAAGGAGGTTGGAACTAGGTGATCTCTAAGGTCCCTGATGACCCAGTCTCTGCTGATACAGCTAATCCACCATGGTTTAGTTTCCTTCCAATCTCATCCTCTCTAGAAACTTGGTTTTCACTTAGGTTTTAGGAATAAAGTGAATTTGAGGGGGCAGAAGGGTGAGGAAAACTGACAGCAATGGTAAGAGTGGAAGAGAGAAGGTCTCTGAGTGAATGGAGGAAAGTGAGAGTAGGACAAATAAGGCAACAGGAGGAAACTGAGCAGAAAATAAGTGAAAGAGTGAAAAAAAAAAGAGGAAAATAAACTACAAACCCAGAGAAACCATCAAAAGAGAAATGAGTGGAACTGGCAAAGGCAGAACAGAATTGCAGACACAGCCTTCCCAAGGAGACTTCCAGACAAGAAAAGTGGAGACCAATGTCCTGCATGCAGCAAAGCAAAGAGAACAAACAGAGCCTTTTCTGTCCTCCAAATCCAAAGGCTCTTTGGCACTTCCAGCATCCCACAGTTCTCAGGTCTGCTGATTTCTGAGGCCCAAACCACTTCCAGCAAGCCTGAGCTGCAGACCTTGTGTCAGCACAACTCAGCTCAGCTTTCATAAGCTGCTTGCACACTGTAAGCAGATAACAGGTTCACAAGACAAGCAAAGCTGTGCTAAAACCCAGCTACCATTTGGCCAAAAGGATAAGTGAGCCATGGGGGTGTTTTTATTAACCATTGTATCCTTCATTGCCCAACAGAGGAAAGAGCAGAGATGCACATTCTGTGCAGAGATGTGGTGTAAACACTGAGTAGAGCCTTTCCTATAGCTGTCATCCCACTGGTCAGGCAGCAGGCAAGGATAACCACCAAGATTTATCACTTTTTATCACAAGCCCTATTATTTCCTTGCTCTTCTCTTCCTGGAGGTGTTGAACCATCTGATGAAGAGTAGAAGACAAAACTCTTGTATGGAAGAAGGAAGAGGAGAAGCAACAGCAAATGGTAGGGCTTGGAAGGGACCTTTGGAGGTCAAGTCCAAACCCCTTGGCCAAGGCAGGTTCACTTAGAGCACATCACACAGGAATGTCTCCAGGAAGGTTTGGAATGTCTCCAGAGATGGAGACTGCACCACCTCTCTGGTGGTCAGGCAGCCTGCTCCAGTGCTCCAGCACCCTCAAATAAAAAAAGTTCTTCCTTGTGTTTAGATGGAGGAGAAAGTCCTTCATTAGGAGCTATATTGTCACAATAAAATGAATCCAAAAGACACTCAAAAGAGATCCTTTACTGTACACATGCAGCAACCATATCCTGTGGAAGAAAACTATGGAAAGGGTTCCCTACGAATCCCCTTGCAGGGAGCCTAATCAAGTAGGAGCAGGACTGTACTGTCTGCACTTGAAGCAACCAAAGCTTTGCTTCCCCAGGCAGGAAACTGCTCACAATAACAGAGGTGCCCATGGGAGCACCTCTGAGGTCACTGGGAAGAGGCAGTGGTGAGATCTGAGAGATTCTCCTTCGGTCACTTCACCGCAACGTGACAGACAGAGGGTTCCTGAGAGAGCTCAGTGGCTTTAGTTCCATCACCCTGGTGAAAGGTTCAGAATCACACACAGAAACAGTCAAGCTTGGCAAAGCCCCTCAGGTGATCACCAAGTCCAACAGACAGCCCTACTCTACAAGGTGCACCCTAAACCATATCTCCAAGCACCACATCCAAATGACTTTTAAACACATCCAACTCAAACACCTCCCTGGGCAGCCCATTCCAATGCCTGACCACTCTTGCTGGGAAAATATTTGTCCTAATGTCCACTCTAAACCCACTCAGCTGCAGCTTGAGGCCACTTCCTCTTGTTCTATCATTAATTACCTGTGAGAAGAGACCAGCACCAACCTCTCTACGATGTCCTTTCACGTAGTTGTAGACAGTTATGAGGTCTCCCCTCAGCCTCCTCTTCCTCAAACCAACTCCTTCAGTAGCTCCTCCAGAAAAAGTAGCACCAAGAACCACCTGCAAGGGTCTGCTTAACTGTACAAAACATCCATGCTCCCAAACTGAGTGCACTGTGTCCACCAGCTAAGAGAGCTACAGCATGCACAGACCAGGCTCAGGTCCCTTTCCTATTAGCACAGACCTGATACAAACAGGAAGGAAAGGCCAGAGGCAGACACCATCACATCCCAGCTATTGCCACTGGCAAACTCACATCCCAGCACAACAAACTCAGCATTTCTCACTCTAGAGCTCCTCTGGGTTTGGTCACAACAGGCTCTAGAAGCTTGTCTGCAAGAACCATCAGCAGAAGCAAAAGAAGCTGACTGTATTCCAGCTGTGGGTCCCAGACCTGCTTGAGTGGTTTCCACAGAAGGCCACAGAAATTACCCCAGGCCTGAAACTTCTCTGCTGTGAGTACAGGCTGAGAAATTTGGGGTTGATCAGCCTGGAGAACAGGAGGCTCCAGGGTGGCCTTCTGGTGGCCTTTCAGTACTCAAAGAGGGCTACAGGAAAGCCAGAAAGAGATTTTTTACAAGGGCATGTAGCAATAAGACAAGAGGTGGTGTTTTTAAACTGAAAAAAAAGGGAGATTTAGACTGGAGATTAGGATGAAATTCTTCACTGTGAGAGTGGTGAGACACTAGGACAGGTTGCCCAGAGAGCTTGTGGATGCCCCCTTCCTGGAAGTGTTCAAGGTCAGACTGAACCAGGTCTTGAACAGCCTGGTCTAGTGGAAGGTGCCCCTGCCCATGGCAGGGCATTGAAGCTGGATGATCTCTAAGGTCTCTGCCAACCTAAACCAGTCTGTGACTGTAACCATCCCAAGCAGCTCTTCATTCTAAGCAGATTTCCCTTGCTAATTCTGAGGGTTTAGAGAAAATCCTGCAAGGAAATGGGGACGAAGGTCAGAAATTAAAAGGAGTTAATTGAATGCCCTAAAAGATGGCTTCCCTTCAGCTTACATCTTTGGTCTTCTTTCTGACCAGTTTTGGGGCATCCCCACAACCAAGAGCCTTTGCAGAGAACGTGGCTCTCAGCAAGGATGTCCTCTCTGTTACCTACAGGCTTCCACCTACACGTGTTTACTACATGCATGCTCCTCCAGCACAGGAAGAGGCAGCCTCTTAGGAAGAACAAATCTAAATAAAGAAGTCTCCCAGCACTGAAGGAGGTCAGGAAAGCACATCCCAGTCCATGCTCCTTCCTGTCAGCACTGCTGACGAGCTGCAGCATTGTCTTTTTCCTCACTTGGCTTGAAAAGTGCTTTGATTTAATCCCTTGAGCAGAGATAGGTGCAGGCTGTTTGCAGGGCCACACATCTGTCACGGCAATAGAGGGGCAGGGAGGGGACGGTGACTCTCGGTGGCCCTTCGGTGCTGCTTTCTAAGATAATGCAAGGTAAGGCACTGGAGCTTAACTGGGGATGGCAGGAAGCCCAGCACAGGGCAGGGGGAGTGAGAAGGGTGGAAAACTTTGTCATTCTTTGGCTGCATCCCTCCCCCAGAAGCTGTGCCGCGCACAGGAGAAAGCTGCCAGATAACAAGGCCATTAATTAGCTCATTGTTAAAGGAAGGTTCCTGTGAAGCAGGTCTTTGGGGACCACATCCTGACTGAAAAGACTAAGTCAAAACAGGCACTTTTTCTGCATCAAGCTGGCTGAAAGGCTGCAAAATTCTCAGGCAGGCAAAGCAGCGCAATTCTGCACCTGCAGCTAACTTGTCGAGCTCACTACCTCCCTCCCACCTTTTGCTGATACCTGGGAGCTGGCCTTAAAAACCTCCTTAGAGAGGGAAATGAGGATTTAGCAGAGACAGAAGAGCTGCTCTGAGATCTCTTGTCCCTCTTTGCATGTTCTCAGCAGTTACACACAGACAGGGAAGCTGCAGGGATTATCCTCAATGATCACACTCCTCTCGCTTTTCCTGGAGGGTGATGTCAGCCCCAGGATTCCCCCAATTCTCCACCAAAAACAGTGGGCACAGCAATAATGAGAGGGCTGGAAGCCCTCTGCTGTGAGGCAAGGCTAAGAGAGTTGGGGTAGTTCAGCCTGGAGAAGGCTCCAGGGAGATCTTCTGGTGGCTTTTCGGGACTTGCAGGAGCTGATCGGAAAGCTGGGAATAGACTCTTTAGCAGGACCTGTTGTGACAGGAGTAGGGGTGATGGTTTGAAACTTAAAGAGGGAGACTCAGACTGGAGAGAAGAAAGACATTTTTTACTGTGTGAGACCCTGGCCAGAGAGGTGGTAAATCCCCCATCCTCAGAACCATTCCAGGTCAGGTTGTTTGAGCAACCTCCTCTAACTGCAGGTGTCCCAGCTTTGGACTAAGTGATCCTTAAAGGTCCCTTCCAACCCAAAGCATTCTCTGATCCTAGCAGGAGTGGAGAGGGAGGTGGAAACATTCTGAACACTTGGCATGGACAATTACACCTTAGTGAACCTTCCAGTGCTAGTGTCCTCTTCCTTTGAGAGGCTGATCAAATGGACTGACATTGACCCTGAGCAGTGCCAGATCAGCACAGTCCATGGTCTAAGCAGGAACAGTGTTAAAACAGAAGTGGCTGGAGAGCTGTCCTGCCATCAGCAGGCTCAGTGCACCATAAGAAAGAGCACTGCTGGACCACACCTGGTTGAAAATGCCAAGAAGAAGACTGAAGAAGACCTTCCTTGCAGGCACTGCTGTTTTCTAGTGCCCTTCCAGAGAAGGATTTGGGTCACTTTGGTCACGAGCTTGTGATTGATCTGGGCTGACTTCAGTGCAGTGCAACAGCCCCTCATAGGGACCTATCTGCTAGAGAAATGAAGAGCTGTGCAGTCTCTTACTGCTCACAACCAAATAAAGGCTTCTGTGAGGCATCCCTACAGCTATTAAAAATTCAGGCTACTGCGAACAAAAAGAAGCAAAACTTGTATTGAAGTAGAAGAAGCCAGCCAAGAAAGCTTGGACAAGTGCCTGGAAAAAGCCTAAGGACTTTCCAAATGAACCAGTGAGGCAGAGCCCTGGAGGTACTGGGGTGGCTTGCACCAGGGAAATTCAGCACAGAGGAGACGCTTCGCTTGCCAGGCTCCAGCTTCACTGACTCCACAGACCCAGGTGAAACAGCTGAGGAAGACCCTCCACACTTGGCATTCACTACAATTTGGTGCCCAGATGACAAGATAACTGGGTGGGAGAGACCCAGATGGAGGAGCAGAGCTGGAGGCATATGCTGGAGCCCAAGCAGATGGCAGCAGCTGCAGCAGCAGGAGGGCAGTGTGTGAGTGCCGGGGCAGGCAGCCGGCTGTGCAGCACCGAAACCGTGACAAATTTAGCCCCCTTCATTCAGCACTACATTTTCCACTGCTCATGCCAGGGCCTCAGCCCTCATCAGGCTTTGCATCCATCCTGTGGTTGCTGGTTATTGAGGCTTTTGTTTCTTCTCAAGTGAGGACAGTGTGTGTAGAGCCTTTGCCAGCTCAGCCTCTTCTGGAGGGGGAGATGAAGCCAGAGAGGTGAATGACGTGATGGTGGGATGGATGAGACTGAGAATGGTCTGGCAGGTTCTACAAGGCAGAGGAGGAACCTGACCTCAGGGTTTGGTGATCTTTTTATCCTGGATAGCTTCAAGATGTTTTAACACCACCTCTCAAAAAACTTGCTTCCTCCAAAACCAGAGATGTAGTCAGGCTGGAGACTAGGAAAGAAATTCTTTACGGTGAGAGTGGTGAGACACTGGAACAGGCTGTGGATGGCACTTCCTTGGAGGTGTTCAAGGACAGATTGGTTAAGGCCTTCAGCAATCTGGTCCAGTGGAAAGTCTCCCTGCCAATAGCAGGGGACTTGGAACTAGATGATCTTTAGGGTCCCTTCCAACCCAAATCATCCTAAGAATCTATAAAGTGAAGACCAAATTACTGGTGCTCCTCCCCAGCACCCATTTCATCACCAGGTAAAGGAAGTGAATCTTGGCCACCTAGGATGAAAAAAAAAATCCTGACAAAATAGATTCTAGTGAAAATTAAAAAGAGAAATTCCTGGAGGAGCGAGGGACTCCACAAAACACAAATCAGGCAGGCTCAGCAGCTGTAAAGAGAAACATTCTCAGCACCTAAGGTGGCAGAGGAAAAGGCTCCCAAAGCCACATCCCTGCTGCCCTGAGGCACTTGGCACTCGTGTTCCATAACAGCTGTTTCCACTGGAGACTTTCAGGAGATCACACAGCTCACTTTCATGCCCAGACTTTTCCTACACAGCAGCACAAGGAAGAATCCCCAGTCAGCTCTATGAAATCACTACAGATGGTTAAATCTAACAGCCCAAACTGGCTAGGACAAGGAGCTCAATAAAACCCCAATTCAGGAGAGACAGGGATCTGCTGGAGAGAGTCCAACAGACAAGATGATGAAGGGACTTGAACATCTCTCCAATGAAGAAAGCCTGAGAGCCCTGGGGCTGTTTAGTCTGGAGAAGATAAGGCTGAGAAGGCATCTTACCAACGTCTATAAATATCTGAGGGGTGGCTGTCAAGATGAAGGTGCCAGGCTCTTGCCCAGTGACAGGACAAGGAACAACGGGCACAGGCTTGAACACAGGACATTCCACCTCAACCTGAGGAGACTCTTTGTGATGGAGCACTGAAACAGACTGCCCAGAGAGGTTGTGGAGTCTCTTTCTCTGGAGACTTTCAAAACCCACCTGGATGTGTTCCAGTGTGACCTGCCCTGAGTGACCCTCCTTCGGCAGGGGAGTTGGACTCGACGATGCTCAGAGGTCCCTTCCAACCCCTACCATTCTGTGTTTCTGTGATGAGCTGCCCCTGTGAGAAACTTCAGCTCACTCTGAAGGAAAAGAGAGAAATCATCTCCCCAGCAACAGCTCTAGGGGCTGGCTGATGTCCTCTTCTTGGCTGAACCTGTCCCTTACATATTTTTTTTATGGCAGGGAGTAGCTGTGGACATTTTTACAACACCTAAGTGTGAAAGCCTTCTCTGTCTCCTAGCAATAAAGATATCCTGTGGCAACGATAAGCTAATTATGTGTTGTGTAAAGAAGATTAACTTTTAATGTGCTGCTCTCATGTCACTGCCTGTCCCCTTCCTGGGGCTGTAAAAGAAAGGGTCGATTTACCCAATTAATCATTCCTAAAACACCGGCACCTTGGCACCGCCTTTATCTTATCGTCTGCATCTCCAAGCTAAGTAGCTCACATCGTTGCATTCTCTCCTCATTTCAGAGCCTGCCTGCCTCTGGCACCCTCCCTTGATGGAGATTTTCCTACCATCTGTGAGACAGGATGATCATGGAGCACTGCACACTCTTCGGAGCTGCTGCAGTTACATAAATAACGCTGCGCACCACAGCATTTTCACTCCCTCCCTCTCCCTTTTCCAGTGGCTGTTAATCTTGCTGCACACCTCTCACCTGTCTAATAGATTTTTCTCTGGTTCTGTTTTCAATCCAGTAATATGAAAAAGTTGCTCAGATCACAGAATCACTTTGGTTGGAGAAGATCTTTTAAGATCATCCAGTCCAACCGTTCTCTAACCCGACCAAGGATTACTGCGTCCCTCAGCAGCATATCTCTGCTGTTTTTAAACACCTCCAGGGATGGAAATTCCTTTCTTGGGGAACCTAATCCAGTGTTTGAAAAGTGAGATGAACTATCTCCACTGGGTTTTGTCCAAGAAGAATGCTCTCCCTGCCACAGGTTGCCAAATTCCTTCCATAATAAGGTTCCTTTGAAATTCCAACTGCTCCGCTCTAAAACTGAAATGACTTTGTGCCATCCCATCACAGATTCCAGTTCCGAGGCTGATCTCACAGGTAAATAGAGATAGGACAAGAGGGAATGGCCTCAAAGTGCCACTGGATAGGTATAGACTAGATATTAGGAAACATTTTTTTCACAGCAGGGGTGATCAGGCACTGGAATGTGCTGCCCAGGGAGGTGGTGGAGTCACCAAGCCTGGATGTGTTTAAAAGTTATCTGGATGTGGTCCTTGGGGATATGGTTTAGGGTGAGCCTTGTAGAGTTATTGGTTGGACTTGGTGATCCTGAGGGGCTTTTCCAATGTGAATGTTTCAGTGATCCTGAAGTCCCAGGGCAATGTTGAGTGTTTTAAAGCAAACAAACAAAAAAATCCTTCTTTTTGTCTGCTCCCCATTCAATTCTTGGTAATTCTTTACAGGCTACAGCAACTTTTCTCTTGGTGGCTCTCTAAATGCTCATGGACATATTTTTAAATGTAAGGAGTAACCTGAATCTAGAGTGTGTTCAGCCCAGCATCAAATGTGATGGAGTTCACTGTAAAGATGAAAATCTGAAGGGTTTAGGCATGGCTACAGCCTGATGGGAATGATGGAATCACAGAATAGTGGGGTTGGGAGTGACCTCTGCAGATCATCAAGACCAACTCTCCTGCTAGGCAACCCAGGATCACAATGTCCAGGTGAGTTTGGAATCTCTCCAGAGAAGGAGACTCCAAAACCTCCCTGGGCAGCCTGCCCCACAGCTTCTTAAACAATAATGTTCCTTCCAATTATATAATGCACTGAGAGATTCCATTTTCCTGGAATGAATCACATTACCTAAAGGATGAGACATTCTGCAATCACCTCCCTAAATGTACTTCCTAAGTGACAGTATAAAAATGTGGTGAATACTTTAGATCAGTTAACAGAATTCTTTATGGTATGCCTCCTCCTGTCATTGCACTTTACCTATGGCCAAATCTTCCCATAGAAGTCAGATTCAACAACAGCAATCACAGATTCACAGATTCTGTGGGGCTGGAAGAGATCCTCAAAGGTCATCTTGTCCAAACTCCCTGCAATCAGCAGAGACACCTCCAACTAGAACAGGCTGCCCAGGGACACATTGAGTTTGATCTTGAATGTCTCCAGGGATGGGGCCTCAACCCACTTCAGGAAACCTGCTCCATTATTTTGTCTCTCACTGTGCAGAACTTCCTCCTGAGGTCCAACCTAAATCTCCCCTGCTCCAGGTTCAAACCATTGCCCCTCATGCTATCCCCACAGGCTTTTCTAAGCAGCCCCTCCCCAGCCTTCCTGTAGGTCCCCTTCAGATATCGAAATGCTGCTCTAAGGTCTCCCTGGAGCCTTCTCTTCTCCAGGCTGAACAGACACAATTTTCTCAGCCTGTCTTCACAGGAGAGGTGCTCCAGCCCTCATAGCATAGATCATCTTTGTGGCCCTCCTCTGGACCTGCTCCATGTCTCTCTTGTGCTGGAGGCCCCAGAGCTGGAACAGCACTGCAGGTGAGGTCTCACCAGAGCAGAATGGCAGAGTCAGCTCTCTCCATCTGCGGTGCCCAACGCTGATCAGTAAGACACTCTGTTGGCCCTGAGAAGGGAACAGCTGGATGACAGCAGCAGTACCAGGTCATATGGACCTAAATTTGGCCCTTTTTATCTAACATTGGCTCACTGTTTCTTTTTTAACAGAATTAATCTTTCCACTGAACATCCATCTTCATTTCCATCTTGCATGTTTCCGTTCGGTGTTTTTCGGTTAGGTCTTTGGGGCTTTTTTTTCTGTTTGTTTTTTTCTGTCACATATTGATGCTCTTGTCTAAACAAAGCTGAAGAGGAACCAGCACGTGGCTGCCAGGAGGATGGAGACTCCCTTTTCACAAGGAGTCCCATGGTAAAGACAAGGAGTGATAGGGACAAGTTACTGCTGAGGAAGATTCTGATTGCACTCCAGAAGATGTTTGCCTGTGAGAACAGTGAGACTTTGGAATCATTTCCCAAGGGAAGGAGTGGATTCTCCTACACTGGGAAGTTTTAAGAGTCAGCTTGAAAGGCTGCTGGGCCAGCTCATTCCAACTACACTGTGGCCTAGAGAGGTTAGACCAGGTGATCCTTGGAGTCCCTTCCAACCTGGCATTCTGTGATTCTGTGAAGAGGGCATCACTGAACATCGAACCAAGGTTAAAATAACCACTGATTGAAGGCCACACTGGTCTGACTCTACTAGAAAAGATGTCCCTTTCCTTCTGATGTCAGAAGAGTTGCAGTTCCTGGGACACTGGGCTGATTTGGCACACACCAAGGTATTTATAACAGCAATAAAACGTCACAGGCCTACAATATTTAGCTGCTTGTTGCTAAGGTTTTTACGTTCTACTTTGTTTAGTAATTTGATCCCCTCCGCCTTTCACCCTTTCAATTAAGGAACAACTTTCTAAAGCAAATGACTGGATCTCCCCAGCAAAACTTGCTGGAAGTGATTACATTGATGACAAATGTGGAAAGATTGTTCATCCTAGCAGCAGTGAGTTAATCCCACGTCAGGGACAAGCGGGGCACAGTTACGCAGAGGAGAGCGAACCGGAGGTTGGTGTTTTGCAAAGGAATTAAAGATATTTGGGGGCAGTTCTCTTTAGTATCTTTATCAGTCATCTGGAGGAGGGGATTAAATGCACTCTCAGGAAGTTTGCAGACAACACCAGGTTGGGTTGGAAGTGTTGATCTGCTTAAGGGTAGGAAGGCTCTGCAGAAGTAGCTGGCCAGGCTGGATTGATGGGC
>VWYK01009323.1:20987-36015 GCA_013399775.1 Semnornis frantzii | reverse complement strand
CTCTTTGATGGCATTCTGTCCTTCAGCTTTCCAAATGCAATCTCCCTTTTGCATTTTGTACATCCTAGTTAACAAACTTCCTATTTGTTGAATTTCTAGCCCTTTCCCATCCTCAGTTCTTAGTGTGCTTCTTCCAGAGCCTAGAAACTGAAGTGCAGAGGTTGGGGTAAACTTCTTTTGTTTATTTTCCCAGGCTTTTTCCATGAGAAGCATTCTTAGTTTCTAAGATGAGTATAGTGAATTAGCTGGTTGTGCCTAGAATATGTGAGTTGTTAAACAGAAATGACAGCATTTACATATGTATAAACTGAGTAAGCTTTCTTTTGGCCACATCACATTTAGTAGAGACTTAAATCCTGGAATTGGAAAGTTTGGAAGACTTTGTGTATGGAGAGGATCATTTTGGTTTTTAGAACTTCTAATGAATTTCTAAGTATTTGGTGTGTATTTCTATCACCAGTCTCTGTATTTCTCTGTCTTCTCCATCCAATATATTTTTGAAGGGTTTAATTTATGAGTTCTGTGTGTTACTACTATTTTCTCTTTTTTACTTTCTTACAGGATATTAAAAGGGAGGACCTCTTTGTAACATCAAAGCTCTGGAATACCAAGCACCACCCAGATGATGTAGAGCCAGCACTAAGGAAAACACTTGGTGATTTGAAACTGGATTATCTGGATCTGTACCTCATGCACTGGCCTCATGCTTTTGAGTAAGTTCTACCTGGAAAGGGCACAGAATGCAGAAACTCCAGTTTTTAATAAGTGGCTGGTTTGATGTCCTGAGGGCCTTCTTTCTGAGCTGTGAATTTCTTCTTTGCTATACTGCCTGCAAGATGTTTTTCAGTGTGGCTAATCATCTAGTCAGATGTCTAGTCATCTAGTACAGACTACACCACAGATGACTGCTCTTTTCTACACATGACCTGTACACTTACCCATATTTGGTCCATTCATTCACAGAAATAATTGTTCAAATTCAGGTTTTCTTTTAACTTCAGGCTTTGATGGCGATTATAACTCTCAGATTTGTAGCGTAAGTAGTACAGGAGACAAAACTTCTGGGGTTGTGTGGAAGCACTGTAAACAGAAAAGGGATGATTGCTCTTACTACTTAGCAATGATGAAGCTGGAAAAATGAGTGTTTAGTATTAATTTAAAATCTTTAAGCAATTACATTTTTTTTAATAGTGAGAACAACTAGGTAATGAAATTAGGATCACTGAACTTCTGAGAGTTTGTTGCGGGTGCCAAAATCAGATGAAAGTAGTCTAACTGGGGAAAAAGTAACAAAACTTCATGGTACAGGTTTCTCTACTGAAGCTTGCCCTCTTACACTGGCTGAAAATTTGGCTTGCTATTAAGTAAAATCTTTGTAAAGTTTAAAATATATTTGAGTTTTAAAATACTGTAGTGTCTTCATCTAGGCACTGGGCAAGTGTGGTAGCTATTCTTGATTCTGCTGTTGACTCGTGTGGCAGCCTTGAGGAAATCCTGTCAGTACTTTGTGCCTTAGTTTTACTTATCTGTAAAAGGAGGGTTAAGTGCTTTGGGAAGATGACAGCACTTTTTGGTAATAGTTATTAACTGTACTGGGGTGGCCAAACACATGCAGTGTCATGGTGCTATCTGTATGAGGAGGAAATGGAAATCACTTCTCTATGACACTTTGTCTTGTATTTCTTCCAATCATAGAGTCAAGGAGTTCACCAGCTAAGTACACTTAGGCTACAAGCCCATCAGAAGCAAAGTTCCTTGCTTTGTGACAACATTGCTTCCACACCTACAAGAATGTGGCAGAGAGGGAATAAATCTCACCAGATGCTTCCATGGAGGCTTCACTGAGCAGAAAGCATATCAGTTTAAAGTGCATCTGGCTGTTCTACACATTGGAGAACTCTTTTTTCCCCTTTTAGTCATATGAACTGAATTTTACAAAGCATACAATACTAACAATAAAAGGAAGTATAAATATATTCCACAGCATAACAGAATGAGGAAGTATTTTCAACTAGAGCTGGTTCAGAGGAAGAACTGTTTAAAAAAAAATCCCCTGTTGTGAAACAGGTTTGTTTTCCAGTTAATTGGAAAACAAAATTAAACATTGCTTCGATAGTAACACACAACACAAGGAGTTGTGCATATTTAGATATTACTAATATTAAAGTGGGCTTGATGTTGTGGCAACAGTTGACAGAACTGACATTCTAACAAAGCAACTGACATTCTCAAAAGAGAAACTGTTCACTCTACAGTTTTCAATTAGCTCCACTTCAGCCGTTTTGATGTGTGCTTACCTGTATTGCCTGTTGCATTGGGAAGCTGAGCAAACAAATGTTATTTACACAGAAATTAAAATAGGCTTTCTAGAGGCACTGTGATTTTTACCTGGACTTGGAAGTTAATCTCTCATGTAATATACTAGCCTTGATGTTTGAGGCTGCTTTTCTGAGTTGGGAGCTCATAAAGCTTTCAGAGCTACTTTTGGTTGTAGATTTATCAATGACATCAAGAAGAATGATCTCCAGCTGCTGCCATTTCTGACACTGTTCATTGCTTGGCTAGAGCAGTGTAAGACATTCTCTGAGATCTGAGCTAGCGGTGTCCTGCAGTAGTTGTGAAGCAGTGCTCTTGCAATGGGATGGCTTGTACCCCCCCAAGCATGGACTGCTCAGACACCATTCATAGCTCTGTGGTAGTGTTGCTTGGTATAACCAGGTTCTTTGTCTGTGTTTTGGGGTTGTTTGTTTTTTTTAGATTTGATTTTTAACATGGATTGGTGGAAGCATACCCAGCCTATACACAACATGTACAGGTTAAGATTTCTATGAGAATCTGTGCTTGTATGAAATGCTGGCACTGCCAGAGAATCCAGAGGGAGTGGGAATGCTAGTGTACTTTGAATGCAATCTCTCCTAGACAGCTCTTACACCAGAATCCCTTTGGTAGTAGATCCAAACAGATTATTTAGAATAAAGGTGTCCTCCAAGTTGCTGCTCTCTAAATCAGCTGCTTTGCTAGGATCAACATGTACAAAGAGCTGCTGCTGTGTACAGTAGCTTATCAGTTCTATGTGGTCACTACAGTACAGGTAAGTAGCTCGAAGTGTCATGTACCAAGTTTATGTGGGAATGACTATATGTGAAATAACTTAGTGTAGGTTAAGTCAGCATAATGGAATTTGAGAAACAAATCTGCTCAGTTTGTGCTCTACCCTCCCAGATGTATAAGCTGTTAAGAATGCTTTGGGCAAAGTTTCTTTTAGTGAAGAACTTTGCTCTGCTCTGGTCAGACCCCACCTGGAGTACTGTGTGCAGTTCTGGAGCCCCCAGCACAGGAAAGACATGAAACTGTTGGAGCGGGTCCAGAGGAGGCCATGAAAATGATGAGAGGGCTGCAGCAGCTCTCCTATGAGGACAGATTACAAGAGTTGGGGCTCTTCAGCCTGGAGAAGAGAAGGCTTCCAGGAAACCGTATAGTAGCCTTCCAGTATCTGAAGGGGGCCTACAGGAAGGCTGGGGAGGGACTATTTACAAGGTCTTGCAATGACAGGACAAGGGGCAATGGGTTTAAACCAGCAGAGGGGAGATTTAGACTGGATGTTAGGAAGAAGTTGTTTGCAGTGAGGGTGGTGAGACACTGGCACAGGTTGCCCAGGGAGGTTGTGGCTGCTCCCTCCCTGGAGGGGTTCAAGACCAGGTTGGATGAGGCCTTGAGTGACCTGTGCTAGTGGGAGGTGTCTCTGCCTATGGCAGGGAGTTGGAACTAGATGATCCTTGAGTTCCCTTCCAACCTTAGCATTCTATGATTCTGTAAGAACTAACATAATATGAATAAAGTGGTAGATGTCCTGACACTTTGCCTTCGATGCTGTAGGCGAGGAGACAATATCTTCCCGAAGAATCCTGATAACACAATGCGTTATGATTACACTGATTACAAGGACACTTGGAAGGCTATGGAGAAGCTGGTAGAAAAAGGTCTTGTGAAAGCCATTGGGCTGTCAAACTTCAATAGTCGTCAGATTGATGATGTACTAAGTGTGGCTACCGTGAAACCAGCCGTGCTGCAGGTAAGATGAATAAAGGAGTGGATGAAGACCTTTGCTGTTTGTCCTTAGGAGTGTGAAGAATTTGCAAACCAATGCTATGTGTTTAAACAAGGGGTGCATGTGCTTATATAAAGGGAAGAATATAGCCAGCTCTGCAGGTGTAGCAGGCATGAATACAGATTAATTTGTTGGGAAGTAGGCTTATATCTATGTTCCATGGCCATTTATGCTTAGTTGATCACATCTTGGTAGAGGTCGTCTCTCTTGTGAGGATCCATTTAGCCTATAAGAAAGAAAGACTTAAGTCTTATAGACTTTCTTATATAGAGGGAGTAGCTTGAATGCCTTCTATAGGGAACTTCTTTGCTCATTGTGTGATCATTTTGGTACATAAGAAATAATCCATCACTCTGTACTTACGTGGTCTGTTCTCCTTTTCCTGTATCCTTTCACTCTTCTGGTAATGGGGTATAACTGAACCACCTAAAGTTTTCCAGAGTCTGGAAAGACCTCCTGTGATGTGTTTGGCTCTGTGCTTTTGACTTCCTGTTGCTCAGAGTTTTGTGTTGATACCTGTGATCTGGCTGCTCATTTTGGATAATTTTAATAGGTGGAATGCCACCCTTACCTAGCTCAGAATGAGCTGATAGCTCATTGCCAGAAGAGAGGTCTGGTTGTCACTGCCTACAGTCCACTTGGTTCTCCAGACCGTATGTGGAAACACCCAGATGAGCCTGTGCTTCTAGAAGAACCTGGGATCAAAAAGCTGGCAGAAAAATACAGCAAGTCACCTGCACAGATCATCCTCAGGTATGGAACAGTTATGAGAGAGAGGATGGCATCTGGGGTCACAGCCTTAAATCAAAACACACAAGCTGGAAAAAATTCAGCTTAAAGAACATGTTCTTCCACATCAGTGAGGAGCTAAATTTGTAGGGAGTGCCAAAAGCAAAACCCCATTTGTTTATTGTTTTACAGAGTTGGTCCTGACTTAAGACAGGTGGGTGAAGTAGGTGAGTCCATTCAAGGCAGAGATCCATGCCCGGGACAGATCCCAGTCTGTTCTGCTGTGGAATAGCAATAGGACAGTTAAGGCAGCAGTGCACTACATCTGAGTGCTGCCTGCTGAAGTTGCATATGGTCAGTTGCTTGAAATCTGCATTCAAATGGGCTCCCCAGGAAGAGAGGCTGAAGAAGGGACTTTCCGTCTTCACACTGAAGGACCATTTGCTGGTTTGGGGCTTTTTTCATATATAGCAAAAGCTAGCTGCTGGATACTAGGAAATAAGATGGTTGAGTGATATCCAGAATATGATCAGCACCTTGTAGAATTGATTCTCTCTTTGGCCTGGTTCTATCTCTATCAATAGTGCTAGCACAGTCTGGGCCAATAGCAAGTTACCCTGCCAGCTGAACATGTTCAAGATTTTCTTCTAGTTTCTTGGTGATTGTCATGTTAGAACTTGCATAAAATTCTTTAGTAAGTTTTTTGACTGTTTCTTGCATTTCTGGTTTAAAGCACCTGAAACTTGCTTGTTCAAAGGCATGAACATCTTCCTCTCATCGATTACTTCAGTAGCTACTGTTCTGCTTAATGTGCAGAATTGTCCTAATACAATACAGTGCTATGTCAGCCCTCTTCTGGGTATTTTTATTTCACATAGATATGTAAGTAACATCTCTGGCACAGATTCAACCAAAATAAATATTGTGGTTCTTGGGCTGCTCACCCAGAAGATCTCTCTCCCCCTCCTCTTACAGATGGCAAGTGCAGCGTAAAGTGGTCGCCATTCCCAAGAGCGTCACTCCGGCTCGCATTCAGCAGAATCTCCAGGTGAGTTTAAACAAAGGAAAGGAGTTTCAGCAGCATACTTTCATGTGAGTAATACACTATCCTGCTGCTTGCAGAACAACAAGATGAGGCACTTGGTTTATACTTGTTCATCGGTGTATTACCATGCTTAGAGGGGAGGGTAAAGATTTTAGCTTAAAACATATTAATTTTGCTTTCCAGCTGAGTGTGTGAGTGTGTGCACATGTGTACATGCATGGTCTTGCCATCAAAAGGTAAAGAATGCACTTTGTAGAAGTTAAACTCTTTACTGAAGTGTTTCTGAGATACAAATTCATTGAACCAAGAGAGCCTCCTAAAGATGTTCTTCCTTATGAGTCACAGTTGCTCTGCCTGAGAAGTGAGAGCTGGTGACTCTTTCTGGAGCAAACTGGCACTCTAATGATGCTGATGGAATAGAATTAGTGTAATTTGCTTCTGCTCTGACATAGAAGCAATTCACTTCAGAAATTATTGGAAAACTCTGACTTCCAGTAATTTGGAGAAAAGTCTCTGAATCACCACCCCTTGTGATCCATTTTTCAGCCATCATACAGATGGGCTGGTTAAATGTTTAAGTTTGGTCTTGTTTGTCTGTTAGTCCCATCAAACCAAGTTCTGCCATGCAGTGTGCCACTAGAAATGTCAGCAAACTCCACTGAACTCTGCAGTTAGTCACGGGTTAGATCTACATGGGAACAGAGTATTTGATTGAATAGGCAGCACTTACTTGGAGGAACAGTCCTGCTGCCTTTTATCTTCGTGGAGGAATGTTGTCCAGTATCAGTGTAAGCTTAGAGCTGGCAAGTGTATGAGCACCTCAGGCTTTAAGCCTTCGTTTTGTGTTTCTTAGAAAATTTGCTTAATTACAACTTAATATTTATAAACAGAAGACAAAACTAAAAGTGTTTAAAGCCAAGATTTTTACAGGTACATAAATGCTATCGATCAGAGCCGTGTGGAAATTCCCTCTGTTTGAGGCACAGACTTGTCCAAGTTGCAGCTTTTGAAGATGTTTGAAATGTTACAAGTCCTCTTGTGTTCAGTTTACCTGAGTTTTAACACCAGGATCCTGCAACTCTAATATAGCACATGGGTTTTCTTTTTTGAAAGTACAAAAGAAATACGTAACAACAGCTTAATAAATTATCCCAACCTTGTGTGTGTTTGCCTCAGGTAAACTGTGTTGCACAATCACCTGAAATTAAACACTGAAATAGCCAGCAGTGTCTTAAGTCACTACTGCTGTTCCATTCTGTCCTGGATTATTGAGAAGTGAACCTTTTTAGCCTTTAAGTCAGCTCCATTGCTTGTGGATGTCTGCAGACATTCACCGCTCAAGGGGATGGTTGCGACTTGCAAAGGAACCAAAACCAAGAGGCAAAACTCAGTATCAGTTAAATATGGTGGTTATTGAGTGAAGCCTATTGCTTTTGTTCTCAGGTGTTTGATTTCAGCCTCACAGAAGAGGAGATGAAGCACATTGGAAGCCTGAATAAAAACTGGCGTTACATTGTGCCAATGATTACAGTAAGTTTCTTCTATTTCTCTTTGTCATTATGTGCACCACTTGGGAGGGCTGCAGTTTTCTTTCTTTCACTATTGCCATCAGAACTACTTGCTCATAAGAACACTCTATGTTTTTTACAGTATCTGAGATGAAAGAATTTTTCAAAAGCTGGATGCAAAAGGGTTAACTTCTTTTGTCTACTGCTGGTTCTCAGCTTGTCCTTACTGGCAGTCCCAGCTTACTTCAAATCAGTAGGAGTTTGGTGCAATTTGTTTTTATTACATACAAGCAGGCTAAGGTCCATATTCCTCCACAAGTGCTCCTTGTTCCAACTCTCCCCATCTACTTTGTACCTGAAGACTCAGGATGCTGTTGGTTCTCTACATCCATGGTGAAAGTCATATGATGGTATTTATCCATCTCTCTCCACTGGATGTCTCCTCTTTCAACACCTGTTCCAATTACTTTCCTCCAATGTAGGGAATTTGGCTAAGGCTGTTGTATTTTTCATCCCAAATCTATTAGCCGCAGCATCTTCTAGCATCAGTAGTTTACTGTCCCATGAAACCTTGTGTCATGTGCTATCGGATGCCAGTCTGGTTTTAGAGAAACCAGTGCCTTGCAAGTGTTGAAGTCCTTTTGGTCTGCCTTTTTCTTGTATTAAAGGTTCCTTTTCCCCTCATTGCAACAGCAGCAACAGTCAGTGCCTTTTTGTACCTCATTTCTTATTGTCCTGCTTCTGACTATACAACCAAGAGCTGTCGCCATTCCGTGGTGTGTCACTGACCAACTATGGCAACTGAACTATAACGAGTCTGAAGTGATCTATCCCTTCTCTATCGTACTGTATCTATGCAGTGTACTGTAGGTCTGTCTGCAGATTTGGAAACATTCAAGCATACTCATACCTCTCCAGCAGTTTGTCTACCTGTAAGTTATTCTTCAGTAGTCAGTGGCTACTGGCTAAGGAGTTCCTTGGGGAGAGCTTTTCTCCAGGATTTATCACTGGGTTTTTTTTAATACCTGGGAGCATATCAGTGGCTGTGAGTTAGAAAAGAGAAGCTGTGAATGTGTGGTGAATAACTGTCTTGTATTAAGGGGAGATACTTGTTAAAGCTTTCACTGTTTGTCCTATTGGAGCTTATCAGAGCTTCAAGGCCACGCTTTTAACTGCATGCTTGGTTCAGCCTGTGCGTGTAAATAGAAACCCCCACATCACTGCAACAAAAATTACTGTGTTTATGGATCTGCAGTCTGTACACCAAACAGCAAGCTTAGCTGCTGATCTGTGAATGTGGTAGTGATAAGCACACCTGCTGTTGACAATGTTTCTTTCAAGTGTTCTGCTACTTAGGCTGCAAAGAAAGTTGTTTTGTTAAAGAAACTACAAAATACATTCAAATGTAGCTTGGCTTGGATGAGCTGCAGATAATTAATGAGCTTTTGTTACCTGGGAGACTGGTCAGATCACTGTGATTCACAAAAGGAGAGATGAAATACAGTTCAAAGTGCTAGCCCATCCAAGTAGAAAAAGGGTGAACATGATGCAGCTGGGCTTCAAAGTCATTGACATATTGTCAGATAACAAGAGGGGAAGAAGCCAGGTGAAAATTAAAACAAGACTCTGTGGCTCTAAGATCTCTAATGGAACCTTTTGTCTCCTGCCCATCCCTTCTGGGCTTGTTGGACAGAATTAAAATTCCTGCCTAACCTTTCATGCCTGTCTCCCCTATGAATCTAATTTATAATGTCTTGCTTTCAATGTGTGATATGGCCATGATACCAGAGCTCTTACTATAACCAGCAAGACAGTTTTTCCTTGCTTTGCTTCATTGAGATAGAAGCACAAGTTCTTTTACAGTTGTGCCACTCTTCTCCACGTTGTGCTTTGATTAAAGTCTAAGGAGAGTCTGTTGCTTTGCATGTAGACAATTTAAATTGCTTTATACTTTTTAACAGATCAATATTTGGATAGAGGCTAGAAATTACCTTACACTATCTCAAGATTCAAACAAAGAATTGACCAAGGAATATACTTAGGTGAAACCTGAATGGGTGGCAAGCTAGGAGTAGTGATGTGAAGTGCTGGAGCAGGTCTAGAGGAGGGCCACGAAGATGATCAGAGGGCTGCAGCAGCTCTGCTATGAGGACAGGCTGAGGGAGTTGGGGCTCTGCAGCCTGGAGAAGAGAAGGCTTCCAGGAGACCTTAGAGTAGCCTTCCAGTATCTGAAGGGGGCCCACAGGAAGGCTGGGGAGGGACTATTTACAAGGTCTTGTCATGACAGGACAAGGGGCAATGGGTTTAAAATGGCAGAGGGGAGATTTAGACTGGATGTTAGGAGGAAGTTCTTAAGCAGTGAGGGTGGTGAGACACTGGCACAGGTTGCCCAAGGAGGTTGTGGCTGCTCCCTCCCTGGAGGTGTTCAAGGCCAGGTTGGAGGAGGCCTTGAGTGACCTGTGCTAGTGGGAGGTGTCCCTGCCTATGGCAGAGAGTTGGAACTAGATGATCCTTGAGGTCCCTTCCAACTTTACCATTCTGTGATTCTATGTTAGAGTACACATGATGATCTGTCTGGTTTTGATAACTAGCTGCCGTTGACCTGCAGTGTGTGCACTGCTGATTTTACTCCCCCGCCTCCTCTCAAATTCCTGGAGCAGACTGAAATCAGCTATGAAAAACATTGCTTCTGGCAGCTGCTGTCTTGGCATGCTGTGAACAAGAATGCTCACTTTGAAGAGCTGTTGTGTGCAGCAAAGTGTGCAGGGGTAAAAAATGGCAAAAATGAGGAATATGAATTTTGGGAACATGAGGAAATTGCTGGCTCCCAAGAGAATATCGGGAAACCTGAAGATAACTGTGATGCTTTTGTCCAGTTTTAAGAGTTGCCTTCAGTTGACAGCTTGATTTCAGCTTTATTTTAATCTGAGCATCAGTCAAATGTTGAGTCTTATCATCTTAGTTTTCTGTTCTGTAGTGCCCCCAAGTGACTAATTTTACACTTCAGTAGTCACTGTAAGCAATTAATTAGTTGTTGCTTTGAAATGCTGGTTTCATACCAAAAGTTAATAGAAGGACTTTGCTAATGGATATGTGATTGGAAAGTCCCTGCGATTCCCTCTGCCCCTCTAACATTTCACATGATCACTAACATCATGTTTACATGTGTAAAACTCCCATTTATATCTATAAAATTAAATGATTTCTCTAACAATCAATTATCAGTTTGAGCTGAAAGATGCCAGTTTGTCATCCAGGGAAGTGTGTATCTCTGCCAGTGCTGCACCTAAATTTTTGCAGATGTTACAGATGAGGAACAAGGTTCCTCAGTTCCTCAGAAGTTGGAAGTGTTGCAATGGAATTAGTGCAACTAGAAATGCAATTGTTGTATCCAAATGGTTAAAGGTGGGATGTGGGAATACAAACTTTTGCATGGCCACATATGCTTTTGGGCTAGCCTGAGCCTCTCCCTATCTGAATATCAGTTTCAGTATTCCCATTTTCATCTGGAGAAGCTGGTCTTTGTGGAAATGTTCTTAAACAAAAACTGATATGAAGGAATTCAGTGACAATATTATTGCTTCAGTATGTGACCCTGAGCAAGTTATTCAATGTGTTTCAGCTTATCCATCTGTAAAACTGGCAGCCCAGCAAGTCTCTCTCATGCAAACACAGGCAAAAGCTCTAACTCCAGTAGGGTTTAGAAGTGTGCATGTTACATTTGCTCTGTAACAGCTACAAGGCAAAAGGCTTCTAACTATTCTTTTATCAAATTCAAGACTCAGAAGCTTGAAAGACTCTTGCTCTAGGCTATAAAAAAAACTTATCTTTGATTATTTTTTTTTCTTTCAAGAAGTGCTAAGGAGACTTGGAACAGCTCATGTTTAAGCTAAAAAAGGTGCTCCCAGATGTTTAGGATATGAAGATTTACAAATCTAAACCACCTGAAATTTGAAACTGACACTGAGAATGGATTTTTATCTTTCTGAGTTTGTCTGTTTATTTCACAGGTGAATGGAAAGCTGGTAGCCAGAGATGCTGGACATCCCTATTACCCCTTCAATGATCCTTATTAACTACTGGAAAGAGTGACATGCTCCTCTGCATGCCCTCCCACAAAATAATTGTTGCCATAATTCATCAGAAAACCTATCAAAAAAACCAAACCAACCAAAAACTTCTTTCCTGAGTAGATTTTCTTACAATTTTCTGCTTCTAATTGACTTCCCTGCAGAGATACTGGAATTTCCATGCCAGAGTTTGATTTATTACAATGACTGCAGGCTTGCTCCTGGAAGCATCAAATCTTTGGGGGATTAGAGGGAGTGGGTGAGTCTAAATCAAGTTCTAAACATGTCATTATCAGGCTAGGGCAATACTTTGCGTTTATTGCCTGTGAAACAGTTTGGAAAGTTTTAGTTATTACTGGGATGGGGGGAGGGAGGAAAGGGGAAAGGTGAAGGCATGAAAGCATTTTAAGATTAAAAGCTGCTCAGCCTTCAACTTCGATATCTTTAAGTGTTTGTTTTTTTAATCCAGGGAATAAAGTGAAGTGTGCTGCAGTTGCACTATATCCATAAACTACTAATTAAAACCCAAGTAACCAGCCATGCCCAGTGTTATTTTTTGGTCTGCTTTAGAATACTTGGGGAACTTAGAATCTTTTTATTTTAATTTGCCTGTAGATTTCAGGAGAATAAATTCATGCCCTGAAGCAGGCCTTCAGGGTGGCTTTCTGTTGCTTCTCATGTGGATAGGTTTCAGCTCTGATTGTCCTGTGACAAAAGCCTCAAGAACTCTTTACACTGTTTATCCTGTAAAGCTGTCCAGCCTCTCTTTACCAAAGATGTCCAGTTTGAGTTTTGGAAGGTCACAATATTTGTGCCTGACTATATAGCAAAGACCTGTCAGGGGCCCCTTCCATTTTATTGGCACATTTTTGACTGCTGCCAAGGTTGATGCTTGGGAGAGCTGGTCCTGTTCTACCACTGACCTGGTGGTAACACTGGGCAAGTAACTCTCTTGTCCCGTGCCTCTGTTTTGCCACTTGCCACATCTCTGTCACTCCCTGACAGAGGACTACTTACAGAGTGCTAATACACAGCTGAGCAGGACTGGAACTCTATAGCTCTACAAGGGGTTTACTTTGTTTCAGTCTCTTAATGAGTTATCTACCATCTGAATACAAAGGGCATGAGCTGTTAGTACCTACCAGTGCTCTACTAGTGATACCTTCTTTGGCCTTAGCAATGTTTTCTCTACCTATAAAATAGGATTACTGCTTATTTTCCTTGGTGCAGAGCAAGGCAGAATTTCTAAAGGCCTGTGGGATTTTAGAACAAAGGAACTCTTTCAGATCTCTTGGTGCCAGAGGCATGACTCCTCATTTTCTGGTGGGTAAAGCTTAACTGACTATAAGTGAAATAAAGAACACTTCTTTTTTTTTTTTTTTTTCCCCATAGCAATAATTAATACAGAGCTTAAAAAAAAAATCCTGTGTACTCAAAGAAAATGAACAAATGTTCTCTTTTAGTTTTGATAACCTCATTTACAGTAGGTCTATAGTAAAACTACATATTCATCTCAAGTGTAGTGCCTTCTCAAGTATTTCCTGCCTTGGGCCTCACAGTGTGCTGCTGAACTGGAACAAACCTGTTTGTCACTTTTTGTAATCCTTCTGTAAAAGTTAAAGAACTTCTGTTCCTTAGGAAAGCATTTCTTAATTCCTGCTGAATTCACCTCAGTGGAGAAAGCCATTATAGCTCAATTAGAATTCTTTACTAGACTGGATATTTTCTTCTAAGGGAAATGAAATCCCTCTTGTGTTTGGTTTTTTTTTTTTTTTATTATTCTAATCAAACACAGGTGACTTTGAACACAAATCTTACTGCAAATCAATAGGGAAGCAATTTACTTTGAAGGCACTGTGTAGAATGTTAACAGAAATCATCCTGCCAAGAAAAGTGGCTTTTGTTTTATGTATTTTCACTTGCATGTTCACATGTCTTAAATAAATATTATACTCTGTGCATGACTTCAGGACTTCTTTCTGTCCTCTCAAGTCAGGGCCAAAATGAACTTTTTCCAATTATTTCTCTTAAGGAAGTTGAGCAGAGAGAATTCCCAAGAAAAGCAGATTAATTCTGTATCTCTGTTAAACTCACAATTCCCAGCTTTGTTACTGTGTGGAGTAACATAGTGCAGCTAAAGCTGGTGAACTTTTACCTTGAAATAACACGGGGGAGGTGAGTCCCTAGGTCTCCACCGATGGCTTTGCTGCTGGTGTGCAAGTTTTCTGGAGGTCTCTGCCGTCAGGGCTGCAATAGCCATGTCTGCTGGCTTACACATGCTGGGGGAAAAGCAAAGCCTCTCATGAGCTAGAGCCAACAGACCTTTAAAGGTATTTTCCAGCCCAAAGCATTATATGATTCTTGAATCACACAGGATCACAGAATGCTCGGGGCTGGAAGGGACCTTGAAAGATTACCTAGTCCAACCCCCCTGACAGAGCAGGAACACGTCCAGGTGTGCTTCGACTGTCTCCAGCGAGGGAGACTTCACAGTCCCCTTGGACAGCCTGTTCTAGTGTTCTGTCACCCTCACAGTGAAAAAAATCCTGACGTTTCCACAGAACTTCCTATGCTCAGCTTCCCCCGCGTTGCTCCTTGTCCTGTCGGGAGGCACCACTGGGACTACCCTTACTCTGTCCCGTTAGTACTCACGCTTTATGTGTTTAGGGTGTGGTTGAATGTGATGATGCCGGGGTGAGAATGCTGGGGTCTCCAGAAATCTAGGGCAGAGAAATGTGAGCTCTTCCAAGAACAGGCTGGTGGTGTAGTTGGATGTGCACCGTCATTAACGAATGCTTGTCTTCTGCTCGGGATCGGACTGCAGTGTGTCAGCGTGCTGGAGCGGTGGGCCCGTCTTCTGAGCGGTTATGAATAAGGGCCCTGCCTGCGAAGGCAGCGCCGTGCCGTAGACCCGGGATCCGTGACCCTGGAGCGAGGGTCTGGCTTGCTCTTATTGAGCCTGGCCCGCAGAGGCCGCCCTACTGTTGGGGCAGGCCCTTCTCCCCGCGGCTTCCACCCCACGATATGTCCACCTTGCCTCGGAGAGGGGGCCGCGGGCCTGGCAGCTGAGGATCGACCGTGAGGTGCAGACTACATTTTCCATGATGCCGCGCGGCAGCGGCCGCTCTGGGGAACTGCGGTTCCCGGCGGTCCCTGCGCCTCACCAGGCACTACACTTACCAGCAGGCCTCGCGGCTCAGCAGTAACGTCTGCGCCTCGGGACTACATTTCCCGGTAAGCGCCGCGCGACACCGCCCCAGTGTTCCGCGGAATACGAGCGCGGGGCAGGCCGGGAGCAGTAGTCCCCCTNGCGGGGCAGGCCGGGAGCAGTAGTCCCCCTGCGGCGTGCGCGCGCCGCGAGGCGGGCCGGGGCGTGTCCTGGGGGGTATATAGGCAGCCGGAGGGGTAGGGGTCTGCCCTCTACCGCCGCCGCCCCTCTCTCCAGCAGCTTCTATGCAATCTTCGGCCGTCGCCGCTCCCTCTTGTGTTGAGCCTGCGCCGGCCTCACCGACTAGGTAAGGCCGCGCGCCTTGGCCCCCGTCACGGTGTGTGCGTGTCGGGGAGGTGG